>JABUQX010021236.1:25000-27500 GCA_015478945.1 Trachelipus rathkii | reverse complement strand
ACATTCCTTTCCCTCAGATACTCTTTTACTGAATTAATCCACATTTTTAGATCTCCTAGTAGATCGACTTAATCCATTACTGTAGATCTCCCAGCATATCGATTCCCAACACACTCACCTCTACGCATCCACATCTACCGTGGCTCAAACGGTAGAGCGACGGAGTCGCATGGCAAGGTCGCTGGTTCGAATCCTAGTTCGGATCCTAGGAAGAAATTACCTAGAGAAGTTCCCCTCCTTGAATAGGGCTATGCCCGTGAGGTGTGAACTTTATATAAGAAAAAAAAAACAAACCATATTTTCCATAGAACCACACCACATTTGTACACTCTCATTTATTATCTCATTTGCGTCACGAATTTCTTCACACCACATAGGTCCCTTAAGAGCGCATTCCTCCTTTTATAAATTTTTCTCACACCTGACATGCCACTAAGATTATCCTTATGAACAGACTGCAAGTTAGATCTACACCTCTTATTGTACACCATAGTATCGCAACTATAAATCAACACAGGTAGCAATATAACCTCATGGAGAACCTTAGTACAAGCCAGAATTAGTCCCTTTGCATTCATGAAAGATTTAATCACATCAGTTATCTCCTTACCACTCAGATTTCCTACTACAGTCCGCATCATACGTTTCCTTTTTTTCCAACATACAGCCTAAATATTTAAACTCAGATAGTTGTTCCAGTTTCTCACCATCTAAAATGAATTCACACTGTGAACTCTCCTCACCAACCATTATAAACTTATTTTTATCTACATTCACTTTGAAACCCATTTTTTCACACACCCCGTCAAGCTCCTCTATCAATCATCTACCAATCATTAGCGTATATTAGGCAGGGCATCTTCCACTCTCTTTCATTCTCTATCAGTCTTACACCCTTCCCCGCTATCCCTCACTTTAGTTCTCTCATCACCTCATCCATGTAATAATTTAATAGCCATTTAGACATAGTACATCCCTATCTCTCACCACTAATAATATTAAACCATTCACTCTTAACTCTATTTATTCTTACACATGGTTCACTATCGGTAAACATACTTTGGATTCCAATCAGAAGCCTACCACCAGCAACATCCATATATCACTAACACCTGCTATAGAGCTTCCCTATTAATCCTGTGGTACGACGGTTGCAAGTTCATAAAACCTAAATACAGTTTGTTTTTCTGCTCTCATTTTCTCACCTCCTTTGCTTCAATGTAAAAATTTGATCTACACATCCTATACTACTTCAAAATGCACCTTGGAGGGTTGGACTTCAACAATGAGCCCCTCAGACACTCGTTGGGCCTTTCAACCAAATACCAGCATAAATATTCCTTACAAACTAATTCTCCCATAGTTTATAGTTTTCTTTACCACCCATAGCCTTATATAAGGGTACTGTCACTGTTCTCTTCCAATCCTTTTAACAAAATCCTCCACAAAAGCTTTGTTATTTTCATCACAATCTCACCTCCATTCTTGACCATGTCACTAGTAATTCAATCTATACCTGCTGATTTACTATTCTTCAACCTACTCACTTCACCAATTACTTTCTCTCTACTTACTATGTTATCCCCAAAATATCTACATCTTCTTACACCATCAAACCCACACACATTCACTATCACCTCTTCATCACTGCAAATGTTATGCAGACTTTCAAAGTATTCCCTTAACATTCTCCTCACGTTCACTTCACCAGTCATGAAAGCACCATTCCTATTTATTATATTATGAAGATTCCCCTTACTCCTATTCTTAACCTTTCGTACTTCCTTCCAGAACAGACTCCCATTCCCTTGTAAGTTTCAATTCATCCTCCATCCAAACTGTTCATTTAAATCTTTTTCTCCAACGTAATCAATTTTAAGTCTTCTTCTTTTCCTCCATATATATTTCCATATACATTACTTTCAAAACCTCATCATTAGCTTTCAGCCAATTCAACCATCCTCTTTTCTTACTTTTAACTGCTTGCAGCTCCTCTTCATTCCACCCTTCAAGATAAACATTCTTACTTCCTACTTTAGCAAACCCACACACTTCTCTTGCACTTCTAACAAATACTTCCATCATTTGGGCCAAGATTTGTTCAGCTTCATCGAGTTAACATTCAACTTATTTATTTGCAGGTGCTCTCACATACTTTTCCTTATAAACTTGTTCATTTAACTTCTCACTCTTAATTTTCCCACGTTCTTTCCCTTTTTTTCTTTCATAACCATCCATACTCCCCACTAACTTAATTTTGCATGACGATATTATATTTTCACCCACAACTCCCTCACTGAATTAACATTCATCACATACCTTAACATCCCCTTCTTCAACAATACAAAATCAATCATACTCTTCGCTTCGAAACCGTCTCTACCTACACCAGCTTTCGTATACTTATGGATAGTCTTGCACGAAAAGAATATATTACTTACACACATACTGTACCTCTCTCTCCTCACAGAAATCAATCTCCTTCCTATCTGCCATTTTT
>JABUQX010021236.1:0-12500 GCA_015478945.1 Trachelipus rathkii | reverse complement strand
TAGGTTTCCAACACACTCGCCACTATTCATCCGCTTAAAAACCGACTATCAATCATCCTTTCCACATGACCAAACCATCTCATCTACCTTTATTCTCTCGTTTACCCATTTCTTCACACCACACAACTCTCTAATACGTTCATTCCTCATTTTATCAATTCTTCTCACACCTAGCATGCTCCTAAGATTGTCCATCTGAACACATTGAACTTTAGATCTATACTTCTTATTCCAGACCATAGTCTCACTACTATACAACAACACAGGTAACAACATACCGTCATGTAAGACCCTAGCACACTCAAGACTTAGTCCCTTTACATTCACCAACGATTTTATTGCACCAGCCACCTTCCTGGTATCCAACATATACCCTAAATATTTAAACTCAGACACTTGTTCCAGCTGCTCACCATCTAACATAACTTCACACTGAGGACTGTCCTCACTCACAACCATAACCTTACTCTTATCTACGTTTACTTTCAAACCCCTCCTTTTACACACCCTGCCAAATCTCTCTACCAATCCTCTCAAACTCTTCAAATTCGCCACACAAAACCAAATCATCCTCATATAATAGGTAGGGCACCCTCCACTCATCTCCATTCTCCATCATTCTAACACCATTTCCTGTCACGCCCACCTTCAATTCTTTCATAACCCCATCCATATACAAATTGAATAACCAAGGAGACATAACACAACCCTGCCTCACTCCGCTATTAATACTAAACCAATCACTTTTGACACCATTTATTCTTACACACGCCTCACTATCGCCATACATACTTTTTGATTCCATTCAGAAGCCTACCACCAACACTATATATCACTAACACCTGCCATAGAGCTTCCCTATTAACCCTATCAATACCCCTGTTGCAAATCCACAAAACCTAAATACAATTTATTCTTCTTCTCCCTCATTTTCTCTATCATTTGCTTCAATGTAAAGATTTGATCCACACATCCTCTACTACTCCTAAACGCACCTTTTGTAAGTTCTCTCACCAATCAGTCCTTCTCGCTAGCTCACTTGGCGCACTCTTTCGACCAAAATACCAGCATATATCTTCCCTACAACCTCAATAAACTAATTCCCTATAATTTCTACAGTTACCCTTATCCCTTACCCTTATATAAGGGTACTATTACTGCTCTCCTCCAATCCCTCGGAACTATACCCTCCATAAACGCTTTATTACACAACTTCAAGATCCAATCAATCAAAAACTTGCCTCCATTCTTGATCATTTCACCAGTAATTTCATCTATACCTGCAGATTTACCATTCTTCAACTATCTCACTCTACCAATTTCCTCTTCTTTGCTAATAACCTCATCCCCAAAATACCTATTCCTTCTTGCACCATCAAACCCACACACAGTCACTATCACCTCTTTATTACTGCCAATATTATACAGATTTTCGAAGTGTTCTTTCCACACTCCCCTCACATCCATTTCATCAGTTACAAAAACACCATCCCTATTCATTATTCTGAGCAGGTTCCCCTTATTCTAATTTTTAACCTTTCGCGCTTCCTTCCAGAAGAGCTTCCTATTCCCTTGTATGTCCCCATTCATCCTCCTTCCAAACTGTTCATTTACCTCTTCTTTTCTCTTACGTATGCATCTTTTAGCATTTCTTTTTTCCTCCTTATATAATTCCAAGCATCTTTCGAAACTTCATCATTTGCTTTTAGTACATGCACATTCAACCACGCTTTTTTTTTTTACTTTTAACCGCTTGCATCACCATCTCTTCATTCCACCACTCACTGTTAGCATTCTTACTTCCTACTTTAGCACACCCACATACTTCTTTTGCACTGCTAACAATTGCTTCCAGATTTATTTAGTTTCAGCTTGTTCACATTCAACTGATTTACTTGCGAGCGTTCTTACATACTTATCCTTATTACCTTGTTCACTAAACTCACTCTTAATTTTACCCACTTCCTTCCGTATCACCTTCCTCTCCATCCAAGTCCCCACTAACTTAATTTTACATAGAACAACAAAATGATCCGATAATCCCATTTCTAAACACCTCCCTGATTTAACATCCAACATATACTTCAACATCTCCTTCTTCACCAACACAAAATCAATCATACTTTTCACTTCGATACCATCTCTACCTACACCAACTCTAGTATACTTATGGATACTCTTGTGTTTAAAGAAAGTATTACTTACACACATACCTCTCTCTTCACAGAAATCAATCACCTTCCTACCATTCTCATTTTCTCCCGACACCCCAAAACCACCTGTTATACCATCCTTTTTTGATCATATATATATATATATATATATATATATATATATATATATATATATATATATATATATATATATATATATATATATATATATATATATATATATATATATACACTGTATATATAAAATCCATATTAATAGTCAATATTTAGGCCTAGAAGGGGTATTGGTAATACTGTATAATTTAAAACATCTTTAATATACATAAAAAGAGGTAATTTAAAAAAAAACAAAAAAAAAACATTTTGTTTTAAAAAAAACGTTTTTTTTTTGCAAAAAAAAAAACAAATTAAAAAAAACCGTTTTTTTCACAAGCCTATATATAGATGTTCACACCTCACGGCCATAGCCCTATTCTAAGAAGGGAATTTCTCTAGGTAATTTCTACCTAGGATCCGGAATAGGAATCAAACCCGTGCCCTTGCATATACAATTCTGTCGCTCTACCGATTGAGTCACGGTATCGGCTAAAGTTATTATTTCTGTTCTTTCTGAGGTTTATACTATTCCTTCTGTTGTTCTGAAAACTTGTGCTTCCGTTTTTGCAAACTTACTTTTTTAAACTATTCTGTCTATTCTGTTTCAATTTCGACATTCCCTTCCTGGTGGAAACCTACGCTCATTCAGACAGTGCTAGAAAAAGTGGGGACATCTAGCAACCCTCAAATTATCGTTAAATCCCTTTAACTTGTAGCTACACTTAACAGGAAGATTTGAAAACAATTCAATTCTTCTAATCTTATCACTGATTGTCAATATATCTTTCGTAATAAACCCTCTACTGATGGTATTCGTTCTCTTCCTTTTGATTCTTGGTCCTCTGACCTTTGGCATTTCGGTTACTCTCTTGCCATAGCGCTAGACCTATCGAAAGTCTTCGATAGAGTCTAGAATAAAGCTTTGACTTCTGAACTTCTCGCTCTCGGTATCTATTCTTCTCTCTTTGACTGTCTCTCTGATTTCTTTTCCGGTCGTTCTGTAGCAGCTGTTGTAGGTGTATACCGTTCACCGTTCACCGTTCACCGTTCACCGTTCACCGTTCACCGTTCACCGTTCACCGTTCACCGTTCACCGTTCACCGTTCACAGTTCATCGTTCACCCTTCAAATCTATATATGGTGGTATTCTTCAGTGTTATATTCTATCTCCCACTCTCTTTCTACATTTTATTAATGACTTTCTCTCTATTACATCTTTACGGCTCCACTTCAATGCTGACGATTTCACTTTTTATTATTTCTTTAATTTTGAAAGACGTCCCTTTCAACAACAATTAACTTGCGTTAGAAGAGCAGCATTGGAGCAATTCTCCTCTTATCTTTTCCGAATTTTTAGTTGGACATTGAGAACAAGGTTGTTTTCAATTCCTCAAAAACTCAGTTCCTCCATCTTTCTACTCGACATAATCTTCCACACAGCTATAACATCTTTGAAAACACATAACTCAAACCTTCGTCTGTCCTTAATATTCTTGGTGTTTCTTTTTCTCGTGATCTTAATTGGAAGGATCACATTATTTCTCTTTCTAAATAAGCTTCATAAGAAGTCTCTCTCTCTCTCTCTCTCTCTCTCTCTCTCTCTCTCTCTCTCTCTCTCTCTCTCTCTCTCTCTCTCTCTCTCTCTCTCTCTCTCTCTCTCTCTCTCTCTCTCTCTCTCTAAATAAGCTTCTAGGAGGTTGGGTGTTCTGAGACGACTCTAAAATTCCTTCACATCACCCCAGTTCCTTGTTCTTTATAGGGGTGTGTCACTCGCCCCCAGTATGGAGTATGCCATAACTGGGGTGGTTCCAATCACACAGCTCTCATTGAAAAGGTGGAGTCTAGACCTTCTCTTCTCATCAACTCTCCTGCTCTCTCTCTCTCTCTCTCTCTCTCTCTCTCTCTCTCTCTCTCTCTCTCTCTCTCTCTCTCTCTCTCTCTCTCTCTCTCTCTCTCTCTCTCTCTCTCCTATCACATACCTCCTTCACAGAAAAGGTTTGCGTGCACACACCCTTTTTCTACAAAATCTCATCCTTTCACTTTCTTACTTTCTGACCCCAGACTTGACCGCTATTCTCAATCTTACATTTCCTTTCACTGGTAATGTCTGAAACACATTCCATTTATCTATTTTCCCTTAGGCATGTCGGCCTTTTAATTGGCACAGACGTATTAACTTCCATCAATTCCGGTCGAATTTGGAAGACCTCCGTCCTTTGCCAACCAACGGAGAAATAAAAGAAGATATAAAGATAGATAGATAGATAGGAAGATAGATAGATAGATAGATAGATAGATAGATAGATAGATAGATAGATAGATAGATAGATAGATAGATAGATAGATAGATAGATAGATAGATAGATAGATAGATAGATAGATAGATGATAGATAGATAGATAGATAGATAGATAGATAGATAGATAGATAGATAGATAGATAGATAGATAGATAGATTAATAGATAGATAGATAGATAGATAGATAGATAGATAGATAGATAGATAGATAGATAGATAGATAGATGATAGATAGATAGATAGATAGATAGATAGATAGATAGATAGATAGATAGATAGATAGATAGATAGATAGATAGATAGATAGATAGATAGATAGATAGATAGATACAAGCAAATAATCATAACACATAGAGAGTATGCATAAACAAATTTATTTGTCAAAAACAAATATGGGAGAAAAAGAATGCAATCAGTTAGTTGCACATCTAACTTCAAAAAAATATCAAATAACATTTTTTTAATAACAAAACTATTAAAAATATTTTTTTTCCTTTTTTCAGTTTATTAATTCTAAAGAATGAACCGTTGTTCAATTTTATTAAGAGTTTCAGATATTACAAACAATTGAATACATTTTTTATTGGACGGTAAAATGCTTGAAAAGAATGTTTTCTTGTTATTGGGTATTTCATATGAACAATAAAGTTCCCTAGGAATGAATAATAATAATAATAATAATAATAATAATAATAATAATAATAATAATAATAATAAATAATAATAATAATAATAATAATAATAATAATAATAATAATAATAATAATAATAATAATAATAATAATAATAATAATAATAATAATAATAATAATAATAATAATAATAATAATAATAATAATAATGATAATAATAATAATTTTGATAATAATAATAATAATAATAATAATAATAATAATAATAATAATAATAATAATAATAATATAATAATAATAATAATAATAATAATAATAATAATAATAATAATAATAATAATAATAATAATAATAATAATAATAATAATAATAACACTAATAATAGTAATAATAATAATACTAATAATAACGATAATAAAATATCAAAAATAAAAATAAAATAATAATAATAATAATAATAATAATAATAATAATAATAATAACACTAATAATAATAATAATAATAATAATAATAATAATAATAATAATAATAATAATAATAATAATAATAATAATAATAATAATAATAATAATAATAATAATAATAATAATAATAATAATAATAATAATAATAATAATAATAATAATAATAATAATAATAATAATAATAATAATAATAATAGTAATAATAATAATAATAATAATAATAATAATAATAATAATAATAATATATTAATATTAATAATAATAATAATAATAATAATAATAATAATAATAATAATAATAATAATAATAATAATAATAATAATAATATTGGCCAATTCCTAGATAAGCAGGCAATGATAATTTTGGTACTTTTTTTAGAATTTCTGACACCTTTGCAGTACAATTTGTTGAGTTAAGCTAAGAATAGTGTGAGGCTATTATTTTGCTTTTGCGTTCTAATTTGATTTATAAATTATATTGCTTCACTGATTTTAAGAAAAGAAAATTCTTTCAAATATATGAATTTATTACAAATATTTAGTACAATAATAATAATAATAATAATAATAATAATAATAATAATAATAATAATTAATAATAATAATAATAATAATAATAATAATAATAATAATAATAATAATAATAATAATAATAATAATAATAATAATAATAATAATAATAATAATAATGGCCAAACTAAAGAAGTTACCCGCATGATATCTCGAAAACTAAGATAGGTACAAGAAAACTGATAACATATATGGAATCAGCGTATGAAATTTGTATGGAAAATGGAAAAAAAATTATTTTTTTTTATATCTCCAAAACTACGATAGGTAGAAGAAAACTAAAAACATATATGGAATCAGTGTATAAATATTTTTTAGGGGCTCGAGCCGACGGTGGGACAGAGGGGGGGACGTTTTCCATACCCCGTAGGGGAGGGGCGGAGGAACCCCCGCGACACCCAAATACCAAAGAGCGGGGGTTCCGGAGACCCTCCCCGGAGGGGGGGAAATAGTCCTACCCCGTCGTCCCCCAGGAGGCCGAGAGACCCCGACTCTTTGCATCTTTGCGGTTTACCCTGGGGTATTCTTTTAGTTAAAAAAAATAAAATCTTTTTTCAAACATATTTCATGCGCTGATTCTAAATATGTTATTAGTTTTCTTGTACCTATCGTAGTTTTGGAGATATAAAAAAAAATAAAAAAAAAAAGTAAAATTTTTTTTTTGCATTTTCCATACAAATTTCATACGCTGATTCCATATATGTTATCAGTTTTCTTGTATCTATCTTAGTTTTCGAGATATCATGCGGGTAACTTCTTTAGTTTCACCATAATAATAATAATAATAATAATAATAATAATAATAATAATAATAATAATAATAATAATAATAATAATAATAATAATAATAATAATAATAATAATAATAATAATAATAATAATAATAATAATAATAATAATAATATAATAATAATAATAATAATAATAATAATAATAATAATAATAATAATAATAATAATAATAATAATAATAATAATAATAATTATAATAATAATTAAATAAAATTAGTTATCTGAAAACATTTAACAGCAGCAATAATTCTTACGTCACTAGAAATTAATTAAATAACATTGGTAATCTTAAAATATTGAATGATAAGCTATGTATAGAGTGAGGCTTTTCCTTATTTTATAATCTTTTATAAAAGGAACATATTTTTAAAATAATTTTGCTTCACTATATTTTTATATAAATATTTTGGAACAATTTATACATCCTAGCAACATTTTAGTACGTTTTACGTTCAAGTACTTTTTATTGCCTGCTTATCTAAGAAATTGCCTAATAATAATAATAATAATAATAATAATAATAATATAATAATAATAATAATAATAATAATAATAATAATAATAATAATAATAATAATAATAATAATAATAATAATAATAATAATAATAATAATAATAATAATAATAATAATAATAATAATAATAATAATAATAATAATAATAATAATAATAATAATAATAATAAATAGTAATAATAATAATAATAATAATAATAATAATAATAATAATAATAATAATAATAATAATAATATTAATAATAATAATAATAATAATAATAATAATAATAATAATAATAATAATAATAATAATAATAATAATAATAATAAACAAAAAAAATTAAAACAAATTATAAAGGAAAATGATCTAAATAAATAAAAATTAAATAAATAAATAAATAAATTAATAAATAAATAAGTAAATAAATAAATATATGGATCATGTCGATTATCAGCCTCCACCTCCATATACATATCGATTGTATGAATTCGAACACATTTCATAAAATTGAAGTGAAAATGCGTAAACTCAAATTGAAACTTTAGTATTAAAGCAGATCTCAATTTATAGAAATATTAAAAAGAAAAAAAATTAATGAAATAATCTAAACGCGTTTGAAAATACTATGAGAATTGAAGATATGTTGCTTCACATTTATTAGTTCCAGTTGCTTTGATTGGCATAGCCGTAGGCTGAACGTATATTTTTATATTTAGGATGTTATTTATTATGAAAGGTTTTCAAGACGTTTTGTGTGAATTTGTGGAAGATTTTGATTTTTAGTTTTTTCTCTCAATATTAAATCATTTATTGAAGCATATATATATATATATATATATATATATATATATATATATATATATATATATATATATATATATATATATATATATATATATATATATATATATATACCGTGTTTTATATGTTTCTATATATATATATATATATATATCATAATATATGTAATATGTAATAATAATAATAATAATAATATATATCTTGACCCAAAAGAATAATAATAATATAATGTGAATCTACATACTAATCAAAATCCGTTAATTTTTTGTCCGAATTTAATAATAATAATAATATATATATATATATATATATATATAATAATAATATAATAATAATAATAATAATATATATGTATATATGTATGTATATATATATATAATATCTTTCTTTCTTAATAATATAATATATAATAATAATAATAATAATAATAACTAATAATAATAATAATAATATATATATATATAAAAATAATATATATATATATGTATAATAATATATATATATATATATATATATATATGCTCTTCTTCTTTATATACTATTTCATAACATATATATATATATTGTAACAGTGTCTTATTCGTTCTTGCGACCTAATGCTAATGAGGGTGAAACAAGCAAACTATTTCAAATTATTAACACAAACAATTTATCATCATTTATAAAATATTCATCATTAAAATTACTTAAATAAATACTTACCTTACACTATTTTATCTTAATAGAAAACTAATGAAAACATTTCATTTAAACAAAATATACAAGAAACCAATTCTGCGACTTTCAGTGTTCCAATGCACGTTAAAGATCTCAAGGTTTGGCAGAAAGAGCACCGTCCCCGTCTGTTGAGTGCCCTTTCGGGAAGAATAGCTGTGAACCTGGTCTCACTAGAATGCCGCTCAGTTCATGTCCAGGAGCCAGTAATTTCAAATACTGCTCCACCATAGCGATCCAAATGCGATCCCAATGCGTCCAGTCGACCCCTTGCCACAGATTTTTTCCAATCGGGTTGATCGTCATCTGGAAACAAGTATAAGTTTTCGAATATCTATGTATTCAAAAGTTTAGTTCCAGTTCAATTGGTGACTTTGAAGGTTTGATGAATTTATTGCAAGAGTTTACATATTCATATTTTGAACTTTTAGTAGATGTAATTTTTTGAAAAGTAGGGTTGTACTGTTCATAGTAATTTCAAGACCCTGAAAATAAAGGAATATATATATTGTTTTTAATAGTATTATTAAAAATATTTAATTATCATTACCTTCTTTTTCTTTTTCTTTCTTTTTCTTTTTCTTTTTCTTTCTTTTTCTTTTTCTTCTTCTTTTTCTTCTTCTTTTTCTTTTTCTTCTTCTTTTTCTTCTTCTTTTTCTTCTTCTTCTTCTTTTTCTTCTTCTTTTTCTTCTTCTTTCTTATTCTTCTTCTTCTTCTTCTTCTTCTTCTTCTTCTTCTTCTTCTTCTTCTTCTTCTTCTTCTTCTTCTTCTTCTTCTTCTTCTTCTTCTTCTTCTTCTTCTTCTTCTTCTTCTTCTTCTTCTTCTTCTTCTTCTTCTTCTTCTTCTTCTTCTTCTTCTTATTATTATTTTTAATATTCTTAAATTGTGTGTGTGTGTGTGTGTGTGTGTGTGTGTGTGTGTGTGTGTGTGTGTGTGTGTGTGTGTGTGTGTGTGTGTGTGTGTGTATTATTATTATTATTATTATTATTATTATTATTATTATTATTATTATTTTTATTATTATTTTTATTATTATTATTATTATTATTATTATTATTATTATTATTATTATTATTATTATTATTATTATTATTATTATTATTATTATTATTATTATTATTATTATTATTATTAATATTTTTCTAAATTCCTAAAAACCTTCCTAACATTTTCATTAATTTTCTTTAGGACAATTCTTGAATAAAACAAAATAATTGCCTTCTGAAATGATCCAAGCTTTCGTCCGCTCACGGTGGACATTTTCAAGGATATGACTATTTTATGAACGAAGCAAAAATTAAATTTAAAATATTACAATTATTACAAATATAATAAGTAAGATTAAAACTAAAATTTAAAATATACGAAAAATAAATGTGAAGTTGATAATTTAGATTGTGTCTTTTTTCTTTGAAAATGTCCAACGTGAGTGGACGAAAGCTTGGATCATTTCAGAAGGCAATTATTTTGTTTTATTCAAGAATTGTCCTAAAGAAAATTAATGAAAATGTTAGGAAGGTTTTTAGGAATTTAGAAAAATCTTGCAAAAATTATATTAAGACAAATGCTGATTTATTGTTTCTAATATTATTATTATTATTATTATTATTATTATTATTATTATTATTATTATTATTATTATTATTATTATTATTATTATTATTATTATTATTTATTATTATTATTATTATTATTATTATTATTATTATTATTATTATTATTATTATTATTATTATTATTATTATTATTATTATTATTATTATTATTATTATTATTATTATTATTATTTTTATTATTTTTATTATTATTTCTAATTTAATGTGAGATTTGCAAGCCTTTTCCAATTTCCTAAAGGTATCAACCGCTTCATGATTGATTTTTTTAAGGACTATTCTAGAATAGAATAGAACAACTGCTTTCTGAACTTTTAATCTAATATTTCGCCTGGCTACTTCAGGCATCATCAGAGACGAGTTCTAGACTAATTTAACAAATGATGAAACAAAATAAATGTTATTTAAATATAAAAATATAAATGTGAAGTAACAAATTAAAATTTTATAACTAACGTTAAATCTAAAATCCTTAAGTAATAATTATATCAATAGAGAGATTCTATCTAGCCAAACCTAAAAAATGTTCAAAAAATTTTCCATTTCATTGTACTTGATGTTGATAATTGGCTTGTGCTTTTATTAAGAGTGACTCAGCCAGCCTCAATTCAAAAAAATTTCCTGCTCGGTGTAAGTATGTTGAAATTAGAAATGTCGAGATTGGGTTTAGGGGTTCCGTGATCGTTTTTCAAGTGTTCAAAGATCTTACTAGGCCTGTATCTATGTTGTGAGACACGAAGTTTGAGAGAATTAGTAGTATACCCGATGTAAGAGGCATTACAGCCATCTTTATTACAGTGAAATTGGTATACTACATGATTCACATTCTCCTTAGTCCCACTAGTTCTTTCAGAAAACATAGAAGAAAGTTTCAATGGCTTATAGTAACATCTAAGTTTTATTTCTTTAGCGTTAGATTTGGACTTGATGTGATATTGAATTATTTTCCTTAACCTGATATTTTCATAATTAAATCTATCTATCGTTTGTGATCTGAAAAAGAAAGTCAAGCTATCCCTATTATCTTCTGCTTTTTCTTCGAGAATTTTCTTATTTATAAATTTTATAAATAACAACGTATTTGCGGTATATAGCCTTTAAATCAGCGTTAACGACACGTAAGCAGCGCCAGCAAGTACAGGCAGGTTGATGATGCGAGAGCAACGCGAATGGATTAAGCTTACTAAATTCAATTCAAATGGATGCAAGTATGGACTGCCGTCTTGGGTGGACGTGATCAAAAGCTGAAGCAATAGCGAATGTATTGTAAATCTTATATATTATTGCAATTTATATATATATATATATATATGTAAATGCAATATTATTATTGTTATTGTTATTGTTATTATTATTATTATTATTATTATTATTATTATTATTATTATTATTATTATTATTATTATTATTATTATTATTATTATTATTATTATTATTATTATTATTATTAATATTATTATTTTTAGTAGGACTATTATTATATATAATATTAATATTGTTAATTTATCATTATTATTATTATTATTATTATTATTATTATTATTATTATTATTATTATTATTATTATTATTATTATTATTATTATTATTATTATTATTATTATTATTATTATATTTCAATGAACAGTGAATACTCAGTTTAATTCATAGTAAAGGCGAAATAACTTCTACAAGGTAACTCACAAAAGTCAAGGTCAAAGGTGAAAATAAGGTCATCAGATCAACAAGGTCAAGGTCAAAGTCAAGTTCAAAGGTCAAAATAAGGTTAACTATTCTTCTTTTCATTTACATGAAATTCAAATGTTTTATAGAAAATATTCTACGCTATGTAAATTTGTTAAAAATACCT
>JABUQX010021235.1:15000-27500 GCA_015478945.1 Trachelipus rathkii | reverse complement strand
CCCTGTATATATATAGTGCTGTTACCTAAAAAAGGCCCACTTTTTTAAGTTTGGCAATAACTACTAAACTATTTAACATATATGAGTTTTAAAATAAGTTCTTAGATTGCCATGTCCTATGTATGTTACCACATAAAAAATTTTTGTTTTGCTTAAAAATTGTAAAAATTATTTAGACTCGAAGTGAAAAAAAAAAAAAGCCCACTTTTTGCAAAAAGGGCCCATGTGTATGACAAAAAGGGCCCCCCCCTTTTAACTCTTGCTAGAGTTAATTTTTTGGTATTTTTAGGTTATTATCTTGTTATTTAAGGTTTTTGTGACTAAATAGGCAGAATTTTTTTTTTTTTTTTTGAAATTAAAATAAAAAAAATAATAAAATAAAAAAGGTAAATTTCCTCAATTTTTTTTCAAAAATCATCCCATTTGGGTCAACCCTCATAACTCTTGGTTGAGTTAATTTTTTTAGTGTTTTTAAGTTATTATTTTGTTATTTAAGGTTTTTTGTGACTAAATATGAAGAAATTTTTTTTTTTTTTTTTTTTTTTTTTTATTTAAATAAAAAAAAATAATAAAATAAAAAAAAGGTAAATTTCCTAATAATATAAAGAAAAAAAATCCAAAGTAGGCACAACTCTTATAACTCTCTCTATATATTATAATATATATATATATAAATTTATTTATGTCTATTATATTTATATGATATATAGATGTATATATATTAATAATATATATATATAAAATATATATATATATATATATATATCATACTCTCGATATATATATATATATTATATATATTTATATATATATAATATATCATATATATATTACAACAAGAGTTAAAATAAAGATGGGCCCTTTTTACATAACATTTATGAAAGTGGGCCCTTTTTACATAACAAAACTATTTTTTAGCCAAAATACTAAAGTAAACAAAAAATAAACAATATAACATGTTGTTATGTGTTATAACACATATACAGGCCAATTTTCATTCCAAAAAAAAGTGGGCCCTTTTTTGTCATACAAATGGGCCCTTTTTTGTCATACAAATGGGCCCTTTTTGATAGTCTTTTTCGATGGTACCTGTGTGTTGATTGGCTGCACCAAATTTCTTGAAATTTGGTGCTGGGATTAACCTTTTGCATTGGACTAACATAATTTAATTCAATATTAATATAATTTCTAGAGTTCTTAATGCAGTATTGACTGGAAAAGTACCAAAATGGTTTTTCACGATTGTCAAAAAGTAGGCAAAATTTTTGAAAAATTTCAAAAAAAATTCCTAAAATTCAAAAAAATCGAATTTGAACCATTATAACACCTTTAAACATGCATACTCAATGGGGTTAATAGGTCCACCAATTTTTTTCGCTCTACACATCATATATACACGGAGATACAGGGTGGGCCTTTTTTGCATAACAAAATTGATGGGCCTTTTTTAGGACAGGCACTACATAATATTATAATATATATATAATATCAGATATATATATAATATATATAAGTAATATATGATATAATATATATATATATATATATATATATATATATATATAATATATATATAATATATAATATAGTATATATATATATATATACTACTAATGATCATATATATTAATATAGTATATATATATCATATATATATATATAATATATATATATATATATATTAATATACTATATAAATAATTATATAAATACTAATAATATATATCATATATAAATATATATATATAATATATATAATAGTTTAAAATTACTTTTAGCTTTCTTGAACTCATAAAAGGTCAATCAAGACACGTAGATAAGATCCAATTTATTTTTATCCAATTTTCGCGGTGATTCAAATTTAGTACCAATAAAAAACCTACAAAAGTTGATAAAGAAAATTAGAAATAATATTACATAAAATTAACAATTTACGCTGTAATAAAAATGCTTTTATTAATTAAGGTATTGAATTAATAAGGTACGAAATAGGTACTCTATTTAGGTGTTAAATTATAACATTCAATAATTTTTGTTGCATGTGTTGATTCCAAACATTTAAATCACTTTTGTTTGCATGCTTTTGATTACACTCATATAACATTTAAATAATTTTATACTTTAGGTGGCTTTCTTAGATAATTAACATCTGTATTTGTCATGAATACCTTAATTTTCATTTATTAATAAAATTATAAAACATAAAGCTTTTTACCTCATCAGCTTTCGTCCCTCGAGGTTAGATATAAATGAGAGTGCTCCGCTCTCTAATTTGTCTCGGACACCAAAACATTTCATCACATAAAGTGAGTAAAAAATAACTGTGTGAATAAGTATTTGTATATATATAGTATATATATAAATATATAATATATATACTATTCACCCACCTAATAACTATACCATACGATAACACAACTAATATATATATAATATATTATATAATATATAATATATATAATATATACTATATATATATATATATATAGTTATAATATATATATATAAATATACTATAATATATATATTAATACTACTATATAATTACTATAATATAATATATCATATATATATATATAATAATATATATATATTATTATATTATATATATATATATATATATATATACTATATATATATTATATATATTGATACGAATCGTATATATATAACATGAAAGCAATGCGGTATATATAATATATATATATATTTATATACCATATATAATATCTAAATTATCGTCTATATATACAAAGGACTGTATATATATATATATATATATAATAATATATATATATATATATATATATATATATATATATATATATATATATAATATATATTATATTAAGTATATAATTAAAATTCACAGAGAAAGATAAATAGTCTTTCTTAAATTTTCTGATTACAAGAATCTTTCACTCAAAAGCAGCTAGAAAGGGCTAATATATATAATATATAATAATATAATATATATATAAATACTATGTCCCCTGCTCCTAAATATAATATATCATAAAATAATATATAACAATTATATATATACAGATATATATAATATATATATGAATATACGACATTATACTGCGTAACGTACACAATCAAAAATCACCTTTTTATTTACACTTGTCAACTTTCCAGAACTTGCCTGCTTAGTATAATGCCAGAACGACTAAATTCTTCTTCGGAAAGGAAGAAGGCGGGTGCCTGACGATAAGGGCGGAAACTTATGCATACAGATTGAAGACAATGTAATTTTACATTTTCAGGTTGGTGAGCAAAACTGAAGTATTGCTACGTGCCATCCTATTCCATTTTATAAGAACGTTTTTGGTCGACTTTGGGAGTAACAATTGCGTTGATTTTAGTTCTGAAAATAAAGTGAATATGTATATACTATTATATACTACACTCTTTATATTCCGAGTAAAGGACCCCGCCTTTTAATGAAGAGTCTTTACCTCTAAAAGACTGTTTTCAATTTACGAACACGAATAAGTTCACGTGAGCTTCAGCCGACCACACAAGTGATGGCTCGAGTATTTGCGAAGAGAGGACTAGGAAGTCGAGCAGAAATAGGATAAGCCTCTGGGGCTTGGAGTGGAGAACGGGACAGAGATCATAAAACTGAACCGCGCTATTCCCTGAGGTGCATCTTACAGAGTGCTAGGTTGTATATCCGACACATCTAGATAGTTGGGAAATCTGCCTGAAAGGTTGGCATGCTTTCAGCTGGATCGTCAAAAAAAAAAAAAAAAAACAAATTTTAATTAAAAAAAAACCCCCATTTTTTTTAAAAAAAATAAGGATGTGTTTAAAAAAATAAAAATAAAAAAAAAAAACAAAAAAAAAAACCCCCCATTTTTGGGGGGGGGGGAGGGGCGGGGGGGGGGGGGGCTACAAATGCACTTCCTACAAAGGTATGTTCTCTTGGTCCAAACAAAGTACGCGTGACAAGAACCGCAAGGAAGAAGATAGTTCCTGAGGTTCCTCCTCCGAGATGGGAATGAATTTAATTTTCGGAAAATACGCGGGTGAAAGGGCTGCCATCGATTGATTTAACGATCTGTCTTTGCGTCCAGATGGATTTCCTTTCAGAGCTTGAAACTTCCTAGGAAATAGGAACAGAGGAGATGTTAGTAAAGCAACATGCAATAGAAAGTTTGAACAGAAACATGATCAGAGTGAGAAATCAAGGAAGAGGAGTGTTATGTTCTTTTCCAGATGGATGGGATTTTTGAATTGAAATTTAGAAGAAATAAATGCACATCCATGAGGAATAGTAAAGACATAGTCATACACATGCTGTATGGAGTTGGGTTTCTCACAAGCGATTGAAGCCCTAGTTTTTCTCTGAAAAAGAAATCAAGAGTCGAACAGGTCCTAGACCAGTGACAGATTATAGGGTCTACAGCGTTTGTACGCTGCGATAGAGGCAGTGCTGAAAAATCATTGGGTAAAATTTATAGGATGAGTGCTAACAAAACAGACTGATCATCAATAGAAGCTAAATTGGTATTGGGCAAACTGCTAGGTTCGCCTAAATGTCGGACAAAGATGACATGTGCCGATTTCTTTTAGATAGGTGATTTCCGTCTGCACCATTAATTCACGGAAAAAATAAATTGTTTTGGGTCATCTGTACATAACCGACGAGAGATTTGATATTAAAAGGAAGATGGGTAGGAAAAAGTATAAAGTTTATAAGAAGTTGATTTCTTCCACTGAGATAAAAAGGATATTAACCAGTGATTAAGATCATAAAGGGCTAGCGCCAGAATGAATAGTCAAGAATTAAGTCAAGAAGGATTGGTATGTTTTTGTTTCTAGAGGAATGACGGTGTTAGTTTAGTTTCTTTGTTCATTTCTAAGATGAAAGGTAAGAGGAATATTGGAGAGTAAAGTTGGGAGTTAGTAATTTTGCTTTTAGCGAGTTGAAGTGAGGTTATCACCAATTGGTGAATATTGTGTATACTGGTTATAGCTTGTTCGATTAAATTTACTAATGCCCGGATACTTCCCAATTGGTTTATAATGTTATGCGTAGCGCTTAGACTTGTTTGGAATTCAATTAACTTTCGTAAGCTATCCCTAAAATTTATTAAAGTGCGAGTGTTTGCCTTTAATTGCTCTTTCAGTTCAGTAATGAGTAGATTTGATGTAGAAGCGTAGTTTCCTAAGATGTTAATTTTCTTCCTAAGGAGCTTTACTTGCTTATCTGTAGCCGTACCAAAAAGAATGTTGAGGACGTCTCCTCCGAACTCAAAAGCAGCTCGTTTCTTTTTTGATCGTGCTGAGATCCAAGGTAACTCACTTACTTCATTTAATTTCTGGGCTAGAACTTTTACTCGAATGGTCATTAGTTTAAATTCCCATTGGTGAGCCCTTTGTGTGATTGAAACATTCAGAAATGTGGCTTCGAACGTTGGTAAGAATGAATCTTTGATGTTGTTCACTAGCTTGGTTGTTTTGATGACAGTTTCTTTTACGTCTGAGGGACATTCTAATGAAACGATTAGATCTAAATATCCTTCTATAAAACTTACTTCACCGGTGCGATATAAAACCAAACCAGGCAGGATTCTTTGTTTCTTCATTTTCTTTCACTATGATACTTTGACATGTCGTTAGGATGGTGAGTAGAAACAAGATCATTTTCCGAATTCCATTTCTGAAATATTTAATCATATTGAAGTATTTGTTTTCAGAATAATTTCAAGGTCGCCTAATCAAATGTAATTAAATTTTTAAATTGGAACTTAATAATTAATTAAGCAAATTGTTTGCGTTTTCTAACCTAAATGATTTCTTAGCTATAAAGTTGTTAGTAAAATTCTTACATTTAGATGCTATTTACTACTTAATGATTTTAGGTTCTAGTTTTTTCTTTAATTCTTAATTAATTATTTTAGTTACTTACTTACTAATTATTTTAGATTTCTCTTAACGTTATTAAATTTCTTACTTATTCTAAGTTTCTTATTATATTTTTTTTTCTTTTTTAGGAAAATTTCCATTTTTCTTTTTTCTAGTATTTTTTGTTTAAAAAATCGCGCTGTCCCCCCTCTGGAGTGAAACGTATTCTTTAAAATTTTTGTATCATAAAAAAAAATAATCAGAAATATAAATGATGAATAATTCTAATTCAATGTGACTGTGTGAGTCAAGATAAAACTAACATAAATCTAACATTTCTAATTCAGGCTAAGGAACTTAAGCTAAAACGATCGTTGATTCCTAATCCATCTAAATTTTTTTTTTTTTTTTTTTTAATCCAGACTAATATTTCTATAATACTAGGTGACAAGATATTGTCCTAAAACTAAAGTGTATCCACTTAAAATTAAAGTTTTGTCTTCAATATTTGAAGTTCTAATCCAAACTAATGTACTTAACCTATGATCGATCTTTTTTATTTAATCCACTAATAAATGAACAGATGCGAGTGCATATGTGTGTTCAATTTTCTTAAAGTCTAAAGTATCTTCTTAAAATTAAAGTGTATCTTCGGAATTTGAAGAATATCTCCTTAAATCTATAAAATCTATAAAATTTCTCCTTAAATCTACAGGAATATACAGAAATTGATATGAATTAATAGCCGGGAGGCAGATAGTAAGTCTTGCCGCCTTTTACTATTGTATTCAAATCCAATTTAACAGGCGGAGGTTGGACAGAAGTCTTCGCTATAGTCTTCGTGTTGTCACTTGCCTCTGCTTGTTGTAAAGCCTGTTCTCTTATCCTTGTTTGACTTCTTGTAATTCTTGGAGTAGAATCTCTGGGACCAGAAAACAAATTATGTGGTCTATAAGACGGGTCCTGTTTTCTGTCATCTCTGATGATTTCCTTGGGTGGTGATTCTACAACAGTGGGGATTTGATGGTGGCCATCTCTTTCAGGGACATCGGGAGATTTCTCTGGGGAAGGAATTCTTGGAGGGGATCCGCCGTAGGCTCCGTATATTTCACCTTCGTTTGCGGGTGGCTCCTGTGTAATTTCTCTAACCTGGGTATCTACTGAAATCTCTTGCTGTATGGGTGACAAGGATGGTCTAAACTCTCTTCTTTGACCCGAGGGGTGAGAGGGTGTTCTTATGAAGTCATTTCTAGGAGTGGAACAGATGAACTCTTTGTCAACACGTGCTCTTCCTGCGACTACATCGCTATATCTTCTTTCTACAACTTCGTTGTTCTGTCTCTTTTGTTCTACCACTTCATCGCTACATCTTCTGGTTTCCACCGGAATAGGTTCTTTGATGGGGGCTTGATAGCTTTCCCAATAGTTTCTAGTCTGTGTTGACTGCGGTGGAGGAGCTGTCGGCGAATTGTATTCGAACTGAGTTGACGGCTGTGGGGGATTTGGAAGAGGGTTGTGTTCATATTGGGTTGTTTGTGCTGGAGAAGTTGGGAAATAATAACGGGAAGGTGACGGTTCTGGTGTGGGAGATCGGTCTTCTGCATCATCCTCTACTTCTGAACCAGTTTCTGAATCACTTTCAGGTGCATCTTCATCCTTCTTGGCTTCCTCACCTTCCTTGGAGCTTAACATCTTTTTTACCTCGTGAGGATTCCAAACTTCATCGTTTGTAAAGTCGAACCGTGTATCTGCAAACTTTTCTGCGGAAACTACCTTGGCATTGTCCACATGGACAGGGAAAGTCTTACCTGAACTCAAGCAAATTACCATCAATTTGTTTGGTCCTCTCAAACATCGGACAATATATGGCCCTTCAAACTTGGGACATAGTTTTGAACTATGATGAGGCTTCTTGACTGCTCTGATGAAAACGTAGTCTCCGATTTTGAATTCTCTTTGCTTTGCCTTCTTATGTTGTTGCTCCAACGTTTTAGTTGTTTCTTTCTCCAACCTTTCTCTCGCCAAATCTCTTATATTATCGATTCTTTCTATCAGCACATCCACCTCATCTGAAATGAACCTCATTTTCTCTGGCTTATTTACATAAGGAGAAACATAATCTGGCATTTCGTAAGGAACCCTTTTTATGTAGCCGTGCAAGAGGAAATGTGGGGAGGAACCGATAGATCGATTATAAGCGGAATTTATCGCGATTTGGGCGAAACTCAGATATTTATCCCAATCTTTGTGGTTGTCATTGACATAATGTCGTAGGAAAGACTCGATATCAGCATTGATTCTTTCCACAACTCCGTTCTGGGATGCTTTGTAAGGCAAAATCTCTACCTTTTTTATTCTCCAGGCCTTGCACAAGTCCTTAAATACCTGGCTTGTGAACTCTTGGGCGTTGTCGGACACAAGAAGTTGGGGAGCACTGTGTCTACATATGACTCTTTCTTGCAGTGCTCGGGCAAATTCTTTACTTGTCCTAGTTTTACAAGGCACTAGTTCGACGTAACGTGTCAAAACGTCACGGAATACTAGTATGTACTTGGCTCCTGACTCGGTACAAGTGGGGAGTTTTCCAATACTGTCAACATGGACGCGTGAAAAGGGTGTGTAGGGCAAAGGCCATCTGTTTATCTCTGCTGTTGGAGGTTTTCGACCTTTTACTCTAGCACATGATACACAGTGGTTGCAATATTCTTTCACCAATTTTGCTAAGTGGGGAAAAGCGTACTTTTCTTTCACTCTCTTTTCTGTCCTTACAGGCCCTCCATGTCCGCTGCCCAGCGAGGCATGGCATTGGTCTATCACCGTGTAGATCATACTGTCGGGGACCTGTATGACATAAGGATCGCTTTGTGTGGCGTAGTATAAGACACCTTTAATAAGAATGTGTGGATAGGTCTTTGGGTTTTCTTTAACCCATTTTACCATTTTTCCTAATCTTGGACATTTTTCTTGTTCTTTTATGAAGGTTTTCCTGCTCAGGACAAAGTCTGTTCGAGGTAAATCACCTCTGTTCTCTAACACAGCTTTCATTACAAAAACGTTAGGTGCTGGGTGTCTACTCAAATAATCCGGCGGGATATTTGTTTTACCTTTTTTATAGACAATAGTGGGAGAGAAACTGTTTACGAACAAGTTCCATCTTGCTAGCCGTCCAGTCTGCTGTTTATTGCGGAAGATGAAACAAAGGGGTTGATTATCAGTGATAATGGTGACCTTATAGCCGAATACCGTGTTTTTGAACTTTTGCAAGCAAAACACTACGGCCAGGCATTCCTTCTCTATCGTATCGTAATTCTTCTCACTACCTCTGAGTACTCGGGAGACGAAGGAAAGGGGTTTCTCTTTCCCTTCGTCAGTAAGCTGGTACAACACCCCCCCAATTCCGTAGTCGCACGCGTCTGTATTCACGAAGAATTCCTTGCTATAATCCGGGAATGTGAGCTGTGGTTGTACTACCAACTTGTCTTTCAAGGTGTCAAATGCCTTTTGGTGTTTTTTCGTCCATACAAAGGGGACATTCTTTTTTACTAAATCATACAGTGGTTGTGCAACGACTGCGAAATTGTCTATTAAAAAGCGAAAATACGAGAAGAAACCAAGAATGGACTGTGTCTCCTTGACATTCGTCGGAGGGATGAAACTTTTCATTGTTTCGACTTTCGCAGGATCCGGACTGATTCCATCTCTACCTATCTTAAATCCTAAGTACAAAACTGATGATTGTAGGAAGCTACACTTGGACAGTTTTACCCTTAAATTGTTTTCTCTAAAAGCGGTCAGTACTTTTCTCAAATTTTCGAAGTGTTCGGGTATGTTCTTTCCTAACACTAGTACGTCATCGAGATAGACTTGTGCTACGGGCCCTAAAAGTTGGTTTAAGGCAATTATCATGGCGCGCGCGTACACGCTTGGGGCGTTCTTATGGCCGAACATGAGGCGAGTGGGGCAAAAGAGGCCTTTTCTGGTTCTACTAAATGCCATTAATTTCTGTGTCTCTTCCTCTATTTCTAATGCATTGTATGCATCGAGGAGATCTACTGAGGTAAAAACGGCATTGCCCCCTAGGGAGGTAAATATCTCCTCAATGGATGGAAGAGGGAAGACGTCCTGAATGCTGTAAGAATTGAGGTAGCGATAGTCAACGCATACCCGAGGCTTTGAGCTGTTTTTCTTTGCCACTACCAGTAATGGTGAAGAATGTGGGCTGTAACAAGCCTTGATATATCCCTTTTCCAAAGCTGCATCTGTAAAATCATCGATGTCTTGCAAGTACCTATGAGGTAATCTATATTGCTTACGAAAGATGACTTTAGGGGCATCAGGGAGTAGTTCAATTTTAAATTTCTGAAGTGGACAGACCGGGACAGCATCGTCGTCGAGTGCCAGTACATCATGAAACTCCATCAAAAGGTTCAGTAGATCTTCCAAGTATTCTGGTTTCTCTAGTACGCTATTCTCAGCATCTTCTTTTGACATCTTCGCTTCGATAATTTCTCGGTATACTTTCCTTAGCTCTGTCTTAGAAAGACCTTTGGAGCATGTGGCTACATTGGCTGACACTACACGCTTGTGTCCATTTATGTCTGGGATTTCTTCAGCTGATTGGCTAATTAGTGGATAACTGTTACCTAGAATTATCCCTTTTTTCAAATGGAATTGTTGGTCACTCAAATTAATATAGCTGAGGACAATCGTGTTGTTCCTCACAGGACTGACCGTATTAGCTATATATACAGTGGTCCTCTGGAGAGAGCTGGGGTCATGATACACTTCCGCTCCAATTCAAAATCATCCTGAGTCTCAGGTCTAACCTTTATGTACCCATATGAGAGTTGCTTGGTAGTATAGTGTTTTCAATCACCCTCAAATCGATTACAATATCTTCATCGATCATTAAATGTTCTTTTTGGTTAGGGTCAGGGTTCGTCGTTGAAGCCTGTAAATTCTCCGATTGAGTCGAACTTTCTTTTTGAGTAGAAGTGTGCTTATGTTTTGGCTTGGCTCCTCTGGGCGCAGGACTGTGAGGAGGGGAGGCTAGGATTTCTTCCTCTTCTGGCTCCGTTCTCCTTATCTCTTGATTCAGCTGGGCTCGAGCGGTACCGTACGATGCAGAACTTCTTTTACTTCCCTGAGGCGCGGAGGGCCTATTTGGGTGCGTTACTGACAAAGTTGCTTCTTCTTCCTGTGGGAAATAACCGTTCGCGACGCGGTTGGGTGTGGCTGACAGGCTTGTCCGCCTTTCCTGTGGAAAGTATTGGTTCGCAACTGGTTGTTCAGTTTGGTTTAAGTGTCTTAAAGTTCGATTAGAATCCCTAAAATGCTTAGAATATCTACAATTTTTTCCCCCTTTAGGCCCTAATGGCTTGGGTGGATTTTTCTTGGGCAGAGGGGAGTCTTTTATTTGTCTAAGGCTCCCATCTGAGCGTTCTCGGATTAAATAGATACCATATTTGGCAAAGACTGGTATATCTATCTCTTTTTCCTCGTGGATAGACATTTTTGAAGAAAACATATTCAAAGTGATGGGTAAATTAGATAAAATGTTGTTCCCCAACAATATGGACCAACTGGGTTCTCCCTGTACCTCACTCACTTGGAAAGTAGTGAGATAATATTTCTCGTGCATGCGGAGGTACAGCTGCACCTCTCCTCTTAACTTAGTTGGGTTATTATCGACCCCTTGCACCACCAGGTTGGTTTTACGGAGCGGTACTTTGAAGTTACCTTCTTTCTCTAACTCTTTTAACCGCTTGGGTGTTACGAGGGATATACTACTCCCACAATCTAATAAAACACACGCTCGAGCCTCCTTACTACCTATTGAGGGAGTAAGATGGACATTGGCATAGAAATGGTGTCCCAGTTTGTATGGTTTTTCAACACTTTCCTGAAAAAATGTTTGGGCAACTTTTTTATCTTTCTCTTCATTAAATACCCACTTATCATATCCTTTCTTATTTTTTCCTTTTACTGTTTTCCAGCCTTTGCCCCTATCCGAAAATTTTCTCTATCTGATCTTTCCTCGGAGAGGGAGAGGAAGGGCTCTCTATCTAGGGACTTATCTTCCTCTTCTTCTTCACTCAGATCAGAGTCTCTTCGCTGGCCTTCTGCCACATAGACTCTAGTGTTCTTTTTCTCACCGGAGGGCTTGTATCCTTCTTTCTTCTTCGTGAAGGTCCTGGGCCCTCGCCTGTCTGTAGTGAAACGCTCTCGCCTGTCTGTAGTGAAACGCTCGGGTTTCTGGGCCTTCACGCCCTTGTCCATATCGACTTGGCTGTTGTATGGAAGGAACATTTGGTTTTCTCCGGAAGAGGGTTTCCATGAAGGAGCATCTCTGCACCTGGGTTGCGAGCCCCTTTTATGATAAGCTTGGCATACCCGGCAATATGGCAATCCCCAGCGACAGGCTCTCGACGAGTGTCCGATAACCTCACATGAAAAACAAACGTGGTTTTCTTTCAATTCTTGTTCGGTCACTCCTCTAATTATTCCTCTGTTTTTTCGTGGAGTTTGCTCTGTTCTTGCCTCATCTGTCTTCTTCCGGAAAACATTAGTCGATCTCATCTCTTCTCTTTTCCTATCCTCATATCTTGGTTTGTGGACAGACTCTTTATTTTTCTTGTAAGAGT
>JABUQX010021235.1:0-2500 GCA_015478945.1 Trachelipus rathkii | reverse complement strand
TTTATGCCTTTCCTGTTTGGAATTTTTTTTAAGTTGTTACATCGTACAAGCATTTCACGTTCCTAAAATTGGGTCAAATGACACAATTATCCTTTTGTTAAAAACTAACAAAAATATATTATACCTATATATATATATATATTTATATATATATATATATATATAAATATATAATATATATTTTATATATATATATATATATATATAATATATATATATATATATATATAATATATGATATTATATATATATATATTAGGCGACGTCTGCACTACTATATATATATATATATTTCTGGAATCAGCAGGACCAGGCGAAGGTCCACTCCAAGGTTCTGGGAGCCCCAGACTATTTTTGGAGATATATATATATATACAGGCAAGTTGAATTTTCAGATAGTTTTTTTTTGAATGAATTCGATTCAACATTCATCCCTGATGAGATATAGAGTAAATTCATCGAGGAGAAGTCAAAAGTAGTAGCAAATAGACTTACGGTCCGTAGAAAAACTTTTGCATTTTTCTTTCCGCAAATTTGCAAGCATTCCTATATTTCTCATCAAATTTTAAGTGAGTGATTTTTTCCTTTTCGATAGTTTTGCGTATAAACATATTATATATATATATATATATATATATATATATATATATTAGATATATATATATTATAAATATATATATATATATATATTATATATATATATATTTATATATAATATATATATAATATATAACTAATTATTATATATATATATATATATATTATATATATATATATAGGTAATATATATATATATTAGGTTGGAGCGAAAAAAGTCCTTAATATCGTATATAGCGACCGCGTTGCATGTTTTAAGTGACCGCGTTAGAGATATTTCGTTCCATTTTAGTGATTAATTTTAAGTAGTAAGGATGGCAGATGGACTAGATCTAAACCAAAGGGAGAATGAAAATGCAAATGAAGAGTCGGAGAGAGATAATGAAAATCTTGAGTTGAATGAAGGAGATAACGCCCAAGGACAAGGACAAGAAGGTCAAGGGGGGGGGGTAACGATGTGCTTGTTGCCCAGGGAGGCTCACCTCCCCAAGGGACCCCTCCAGCACCAGTTCCGGATCCGAGAGTCGGCCAAAATATCCTGATCACACTCTTCTGAAGCAAACCCCCCAAGGAATTAGAGAAGAAGAACCTCTAAGGAGAGAGGACCATCCCCCCTATTACTTGAAGACAGCCACAGTGGACAGCACTCTGGATTCGCAAACGATGCCGATTACTGCACAAGGTGCCATTAAGAAGAAAAGTCGCGTAAACTGGGGTGGTACGGAACCTCAGACACCAAACCCCAATAAATGGGAAGGTGCAGAAAGAACCGTAGA
The DNA here is from genome assembly GCA_015478945.1 of Trachelipus rathkii. Lineage (NCBI taxonomy): Eukaryota > Metazoa > Arthropoda > Malacostraca > Isopoda > Trachelipodidae > Trachelipus > Trachelipus rathkii. The sequence goes on along the minus strand of JABUQX010021235.1, from coordinate 1,127 downwards.
CCCTTTACAAGGATTAGAAGACCCATTCTTGAATCCTGATCAGTTTAGAAGACCAGTTCTTCCATCTGCTGGGCACAACATGGCTGCACAGCCACCGAACCAACCCCTAGGAGGGACAACAGGGCAACGCATGGCTGCACAGCCCACCGAACCAATCCCTAGGAGGGACAACAGGGCACAACACCCAAATGCATGCCACAGCAGAACCGAACAACCTGTATTATGGTGGCCACCCACAGGGTGCACCCCATCCATCTTTTCAGTATAGTGGTATTCCGTACAGTGGTGCTCCACCAGGGTATACCCCTATGCCTAACCAATCGTATTCTTATCCCGGAATGTGGAATGGATATCATTATATGCCTCAAACACCAGGAGTCCCCGTCTATCAAGCAAATCTATTTACACCCCGCTCTGCCTGCAGTGCCAGAAGCCCTAAAACTTTACGGTAAAAGTTTAAAGACCAGACTCTGGCGTGGAATTCAATATGATGAGTATGTTATTTCATTGAATGAAAAACTCAGTGCTTTAGGCACATTAACAGAAGAACAAAAGATCACTTTTGCCAGGTCAGCCATTACATCAGATTTAGATAGTGAAGCTAGACATTACTTGCTTCATGATCCCATTTTCTCTCGATTTAGAAGATTAGAGGATTTTTTGTCACAATTAAAGACCTATTTACAACCGGAAGATAAAAGAAATGTTTTCGAATTTTGGTTGGAATTTGTGGAATACAAAAGAGAAAAAGAGCAACTTTTTACAGATTTCATTGTGGGATTAAAAAGTAAGCTTAGAAAGTACCAAAGTCGGAATGTATGACCTCGATAAGGAGGCAATGTTTAATTCTAAACATATAAAGGTAATGATCGTCGGTAAGATCATGCAGAATATCTCAGAGCGCAGAGATGGTGAAAGATTGAAGGAAAAAATATTGCAAACATTCGATACAGAAATAAGTCTAACTGAACTGTTAGAGAAATTATATCAAATTTCGAAAGGTGCTTTATTGAAAATGGATAACAAAAGACAACCGGAACTCCGCACCACAAAAGTGTTCATGGCCCGAGACGAACGGGAAGATAGGCAGAAGTCAGAGTACAACAACTCTTACAAGAAAAATAAAG
>JABUQX010021234.1:30000-40114 GCA_015478945.1 Trachelipus rathkii | reverse complement strand
TATATATATATAGTATATTAATATATATAATAGTATATTTATATATATTATAATATATTATACATTGTATAAATGCAGCCAATGATGTTATTGTGGGAAGGGCGGAGCTCGCAATTTAATGTGCATATATCTATATGTAAAATGAAGTTATGAAAAAAATTAGCTGAAAAACTTCTTATTGTGTAGCTCATGCGAGTTCATATACTATATATGTATATAGAGATATATATATATATATATATATATATATATTATATATATATAATATATATATTATATAAGATATTATATATATATATATATATATATATATATAATATATATGATAAATATATATATTAGTTACCTCCTTTCCTCAGATAATCCAAAAATTATATTAGTATAAATAAATACTATTTAAAAATAAAATCATTTTATTTGTCTTTTATTTACCTCTATATATATTTTATAAAAAATTCATAAATAAAATATATATATTATTGGTCAAATGATTCAACTTTTAATCAATAAAAGCATTCCTGACATTGGAAATGTCGAAAATGGTAAATATTCGATTCTCTACTCAGAAAGTGGTGACTAATAATCTCGCAACCAAGAAATGTTACTAAAGCTGTTAAGGATCAACTAAAGCAATTGTTAGATGGAGAGACGTTCAGTCTTTTATCTTTAGGCAGTAATTCTCAGAAATTGTCACTCTTTGCTTCTAATCTTTCCTTCAATTTATATCTAAAATCTAGAGGGATTTAAGATAATCCCCGCGTAAACTGAGCATAGAAAATCCCCTTTTTTGCTTGGGAATTGTCATTAGTGGATCACGATATTTTTCTCATCTGCAGATTCCAATTTTCATCGATGGAGATTATAAGTTCCCTTAGGAATGATAAGCATTATAATACCTTGTTTAACATTTGATGATTAAATTGTTGAACTTGATAAAACAAAAACAAAAAAAAAATATTCAATGATTCCTTTGTTCATCATGTAAAATTCAAAATATTCACAGATTTCTTTATTGAACATGCAATAGACAAGAATGTTCGATGAATCCCTTGTTGAACATGTGGTAAAACAAAAAATATTCAATAATTCCCCCGTTGAACATGTAATAAAGCACAAAAATATTCATTCAATGATTTCCTTGTTGAATGTATAGTAAAACACAAAAACATTATTCCCCCTTATGGAACATGAGGCAAAACACACAATATTCAATCATTCGTAATTATTGGACATTTGGATTAATGGAATCGAAGTAGAGAAATGAATAAAGATGCATTATATTACGCTTTCTTTTATATTAACGAATTATTATTATTATTATTATTACTGATTACATATTTTTATTATTATTCATTATTTATTATTATTATTATTATTATTATTATTATTTTATTATTATGGATTTTATTGAATGATAATGAACATTTAAATTAAAATTACATTTCTTTTTAAATGCACATTTATATAAACATGTGGAATGTTTGTGATATATTGCAAAACTAAAATTTAAAATCTTCTACATATATATTTAGATTGATTACATTGAAAGTATACAAGTTGCTCGACACAGTTATTTTAGCATTATATTAGTGTATGTATATATTATATATATATATATATATATATATATACTATATATTATATATATTATATATATTATATAGTATAGTATAATATATGTTATATAGTATAATATATATATAGTATTATATATATATAATATATTATATTATATAATATATATATATTATACTTATATATATTTATATATATAATATTACTATATTATATATATATATACTATTATATATATATAATATAACATATACCATCTGTTGGTGCAATAGAAATTTATACGCGAAGGATTGCTTGGTATTATATCTGTGTTCGATTAAAATGTATTGTAACTTATTATACGCGTACATACACTTACTATATTATATTAATATATAGTCCAGTTCTCGCAATTGATGTGAATCAGTTTTTGCGCGCATTAGCAAGAATAGAAGTGGAGTTTGATGTTTTTATACATACTTTGGCATTTTTTAGTTTATTATTTTTTACTTGTGAATGCAAAATTGTTGATGAATGAATAAAAAAAAGCTTTATATGAAGGTAGTATATATATAATAATATACTACACATATATTATAATATCTATATATTAGTATATATAATATATTATTATATATTATATAATATATATATATATATATATCTACTAATATATATATATATAAATATAGTAGTATTATACTATATATAGTATATAGTAGTATATAATATACTTGATATTTAAATGTTCATACGTGGAAAATGCCCATTTGTCTATATAATATATTTGTTTAAGGTCCTTCCGCTCCGCGTGTTCTTAATTCTATCCGATTATGTAGGTGTGTGTGTCAACATGTGTGTGAGTTTTTTATTTTTTGTTTCGTCCTTTTTTTATATTTTTTTTTTTTTTTTTTTTTTTTTTTAGGACTATGATTTCGACGGCTTCCATAAATGAGCTATAGTGCGCGTGAACATATGCAGTTTTTGCAAGCATGCGGCACGAAGACCTACCCCATCCAGGCATGGACGGTTTTAAAATCTTTGGCTTGTTTTTTGTTTTTGTTACTTTTATTTTGTCTTTTATTCTTTCATGAAAATTCCTCCTGATTGATATGTCGGAGGAAATTCTTTGTCCCATTTTTTTCTTTTTAATCCGATTCGATATGGCGTTTACATAAAGAATGATTCTTCCACTTGCTAGATCTAATTATTTACTAATAAATCACAAGAAAACTGTACATGCCGTCTGTATTAGGGAAGAGGGTATTGAAAGCCAATGGACAAAACATACCATAACGGCTTGGTTGTAGTGACCAAATCTGAATTCCTTCAAATGGAGATTACCATGACCGGGAAGAAGAAGTTAGCGCCCTAAGTCCAAATTTAAATAAACGGACTAAGACGTGGCTCAGGTCAGCTACAGCCTAAATCTATACATCAGGGTCGTAGTATAGTTTGCTTTACAAAAAGGGATGCTTGTCTAAATGTAAATTATAGATTTCCTAGTTAATTGGTTATTTGCTTAACAGGATAGAAAGGCTGATTGAATAGGTACGGTTTTAAGAGAAATTTGCGAATGGACTTAACAATTTTTATAAATATTTGACACGTAAATTTTAGTTTTAGCAAATACACAGTGTTAAAGGACGAAGGTTCTCCACACTAAGCGTAGCCCTTCTAACTTCTTCTTTATTGAAATAAAAGGATACATAAAAAAGTTATGTTTCACTTAGACGTAAGTAATAGGGAGAAAATGAAGGAGCACTGAAAACATTTATTGATTATAGAGTCTCAAGACTTTTTGCCATATGAAGGATAATTTTTGGAAAATCTGATTTTTCATAAGTTTTCATTTCATTATTTTAGCCCGGGTATGGTTTCTAAATGACAGTATTTTTCAAGTCGATGACGGAATGGATACATTTTTTCAGTAAAACATTGGCGGGTTTTAAATTTTAAAAAAGAAATTAAAAAAAAATATAAAATAAAAAAATGTTTTTCGATAAAAAATACTATAAGACAAATTCGAAGCAGAGAGGATGTAAGTTAACATGAATTTTGAAATATAATTAATAGAAAAAATTTTCTGTTGACTTTATTTATCTATTTATTTATTTATTCATTTATTTATTTTTTTATTGATTGATTTATTAATTTATTTATTTTTAACAAACAGTAAAAATTGCAACGTTTGTTCCAAATCGTAGATATATATAATTAATATATAATATTATATACTATATAATATATATATAATATATACTATATATATATAATATATATATATATAATATAATATATATATATTATATACATAGTATATTATATTACATATATAGTATATATATATTCATATAATATATAATAGTTATATAATATAATATATATATTATATAAGTATATTATAACATATATATACTAATCATATATTATACGTAATATATATATATACTAATACTATATTATATATATATATATTATATTATATATATATATATATATATGGCATACGGACAGGGCTTCGTACCTCATCCGGATTCATAAGGTAGCTAATTTACCTAGAGAGCCTCTCTTCCTTGATTAGTAGTTATCGGCTCTTGAGCGTGAACTTTGAATCTAAGTTATATATATTATATAATATATATATATATATATATATATATTATATATATATACTTCTATATAATAATATATAGATGACTTATATAGATATATATATATATACTACTATATATAGTATTATTACTATTAGTATAATTTATATATAATATATATATAATTACAGTCGCGTACAAAGGCAAAAAGTCAGTAAGCGAACAGTCTTGGTGATGAAATTATTCACTGAATTCGACACTAATATATTGCCTTTCTATCTTGTCCAAAGAGGATTTTTTGGCCCCTAAATCAACATAGAGAAAAAAAATAATATTATCTTTTTCTGCTTGTGAATTAAACAACTATGGAATAACCATAATTTGAAACCATTTGTTTGTTTTTTTTTTTTTATTGATTTTTTTTATTTTTCTTCCAGTTTTCTGTTTGTTTTTAATTTACATGATAACACGCACCACCACTACTGGGCAGGCACCTCAACCTAGGAGCGGCCGCGTAGCACTCAATTTACTGAAATCAAACGAATCTTACAAAATGCCCATCTAACTATAGTCTCGCCATTATTAATTAATTAACTATCGATTGCATTTGACTACATTTAACATGTACACATTGCTACCTTCCACTAACACTAGCACTGTTATATCAAATAAATATATTATCACTTAATACTAAGCACTCTCTGTATCCAATAACATATTAATACATCCCTATCCAACTAAATTATATCTAATAACGTATCAAATAATATAAGATAATGCAATACAAAAATAACGTCAAAAATAATACAAGATAAAGCAAAATTAAAGATATATCAGATTATTCAAATTACATAAAATTGAATTAACTTCCAGCACGTTGACCACAAACGTTGTCATAACAAAAGTTAGATATTCACAAATAGCGGGTATTTACGATTTTTTATTCACTTTTGAAAGGTTTGCGCTTATGGACATTTTGCCTTTCAAGGACGAAATTATTAAATATATATACTATATCAATATATATATAATATATATAGCTATATATATATATATATATTATAAATATATTATATAATACTATATTTATAATATATTGAATAATCATATATATATATAGTTATATATATATTTAATAGGGGTGGGGGATGGCGAACCAGGGTGAATAATGCGTGCCAACAATAACAGAGGACCTTTATAAAAACCAAAAATTGTTGAACATTTAAAAACAAAAACAATTTATATATAATAGCCAAATATCAAATCTTTCGTACTGAAAGTGAGTTCCAGATCCTTGATCTGCTATTAGTTACTTCACCGCGACGCCGCCATCATCTCACACCACAACACACCCACATCACTACACAACACTACACACACCACACACCACAACACTCAAACACACATTCATTTAGGAAGTCTGTTCTATACCTCAGTTGAAGACGAGCCTCTTTCAGCCTATACACCTGAATGGCTCTCCCAGACGCATATATAAATGTTTTCCAGCTCATAAGGCTAACGAAGGATCTCTGTATACGTGATCGCGGTTATAGGCCTCAGCGGCTATAGTATCATCTTCATGGCCGGTGAGGATTAGCCACCTCTCTCGCTTTCATTGTGACTCGTAGCTCGCTAGTGGGTACTCCTCCTTCATACTCATCTATTATGGGGTGGCTAATACCTTCGCGCATTAATAAATTTATGTGTTCAATACTGTCTATACCGTGTGAGGTACTGTAAAATATATTCAACGTAGGGTCATATATAATGTAAATTTGAGTACTATTACATGATTAATAATACTTTGTATAACTGATTTTATTACTTAATTTTTCTCTCTCTATATTATTATATAGATGGTAAGGACCTATAAATAATATTAGGAGCTGTCATCCTAATACCTCTATATGAGTTCATTTATTTAACCTATATCCGTTTACTATATATTATTATATATATATTAATTATAATATAATTTAAAAGGTTTATATAGTAGAATATAAGGTTATTATTTATAACACGGTCAGAAACTTAAGTACATAAAACACCAAATCAAAGTCAGATTGAGTTTTCTCCAGATTCTCATTAGTGTATAGGAAATATAAACCTTGATAAATTAAGACATGTATGGAGTGATCTAATAATATATAATAATATTATTTATTAAAATATAATATAATTAGTAATATTAGTATAAATATATATATATATATAATATAATACTATTATTAAATATAATATATAGTATATATATAATATATATATACACATATGATATATTTTAATATATATATAATATTATTAATATATAATATTATATAATTATATATTATTATATATATTATAATATATATATATATAATAGAATATATATATAATATATATATGTTGTTTTATATTAGTAAATTATTAAAGAGGTGTGTTTTTTAAAAAAATCCATAAAAAAATAATATAAAAATAATAATAATAATAATAAATAATAATAATAATAATATATTTAAATTAATACACAAAATAAGAAAGCTATTCTAATAATTTTCATTATATTATTGGAATAGTTGCTTGGGTAATATTTGACGGATTAAGTACGCTTTGCATATGAAAAAAAAACTAGAACCAGTTTAACTGAAAATAAGAATTGAAAGGCTCGTAGGTAAGATCTGTTAAAAGTAGTTTTAATAAATACTTTTATTTTTTGAAAAATTAGAGTTTGTATGGTAGGGTATTAGGAATTAGGGGGAATTATCCCCTCAATAAAAAATAGTCACTGATAATACTAGTAACGTATGGAATTTGAGGCACGGTCAGAATGTAATCGATCCCGGTAACGTAATTGCGCATGAAAGGACATTCTTTCACGCTTGAAGTTATTGAATAATTTGCGTTTGTTCTCTATCTACAATATGCAGTATCAAAATCACCACCCACACACACACCTTACACATACACACTTACACGCGCATAATAAACACAATAGTACACACAACACACCTACAACACACCACGTATGATTAATATAATAATAATAATAATATATATAATTAATAAGTATATAAATAATTATATAAGGTATATTATATATAATATATATTATTGTATATTATATATGTAATTTAATTATAGTATATATATATATTATATATATATATATATTAATATATATTAATATTAACTATAATATTATTATATAATATATATACATAATAGTATATAATTTATATATATATATTAATGAACTCGGATACTTCAGTATAGGGCTTCTTTAAATAGTGATAGCCAAAATAATATTGGTCCAAATCCTAAATTAATATGAGTGGTTAACTAAAAGGACAATTTCAGTAGATTTTTGGGGAATTCACTCAGAGTACCGCGTATATAATGGGTCACATAAAATTCTTTTTGGATTGCATGATGATATAATAGTTGTAGCTCAAGTCATGAAACGACAGGATAAAATTAGGTATATGTGCATACTGACTGACTGTATATCTCTCACGGAAGCAAGAATTATATAGTCTACATGTGCTTTACACTTATAATATTTTTGTTTTTATAAATTTCAGTTTAGAAAGAACTATAGATAATTTTTGAGGCATTTTGCCGGTCATATCGATAATAGCTTACCAGGTAGATTTTGATATAAATTTTTGCTTTTCCACATCAAATAATCTGTTTCGATGTTAAGATGTAAAGAGAAAATTATTCAGAATCATTAAACCTAATTACTAAATTTTAGAAATTTGTAAACACATTATATTATATAGATAGATGTTTTCAATATTATTAGGACGGTCATAATATTATAATATATTATAAATTAATAATTATATAATAATTAAATAATAATTATAATAATTAGAATAATAATATAATAATAATAATATAATAATAAATATAATAAATAATATTTTGTGACTTATACGTGTGCTCTCCATAAAGGTATACGATAATATAAAATATACAGTACTATAACTTTTCTAATAATTTCAACTCATAACAAATATTAACAATAATATAACAAAAAATTAAAAAATTAGTTTGAACTGCTGTATGTGTAGGAGGAGATATTTGATTCACATGACATCTTGTCAAATATAAATATATTCAAATGCCTGTGACCTTTTACTCCTAGTACCCCGAACTATTGTACAATTGAAATCTACGATAATCGACATACACATGAGATATATAAAGTATACAACATGACAGTGATGGAATAACATAATCCACATTGTCCATCATATATATTTCTCGTTAAGTACGTTTATGTACTTACTTAGTGAAATAATTGATTATACTATAATTACTATATATATTTATAAGTTCAAACAGTTTATACTCCCACCAAATTACACCTTCTCTGCTCATTAATTTAAGTGCGAAGAGCCACATCCAACATATTATATTTAATGACGACCCAATAGTACTTCACCAAGTACAACACTATTTCAGTATTCCAATTTTTATAATTTTGAAGTATTTATTTAGAAACACATAATTAAAAATTTAATGGTAAAAGAACTAATAAAAAGTCTTACCTTCTTCAGGTACTACGTCAGGAACTGTAGAACCATGATCTCCCGTTTCAATTTCATCTACAGGAGAAATGCCTGGAAAAGTAACTTGTTTCTGTTTTTCCTTAGGCTCGGAGCGCGTCACAGACGAATCTTTATCACCATTTTTCCTGTCGATTTGAACCGTTTCGTCAACTAGTTCTTGTGGCCTCCCCCCTATCCCGCTGGACACCCCAAGTTCTCCTCCGTTTGCATATTTCTCCTTAACGATAGGTGACTGCAGAGAACTCTCTTCTTTTGAGGTTACATGAGGGCTGTTGCACAAAGCTTCTCGCTCCGTAGCCTTCCCTGAGGAAGGCGGGAGGCCTTCGGCTATCTTCTCTTCTGTGCGAGTAAGTATTTTATTCCTCTTCTCATACAGTTCAATGTTTTACATCTCAATTAAGATATAGGTACTATATATCGGGCTTTGTAGTATTATTCTAGTATTATCTATATAGTTGCTACGTAACAAAGCTTCTCTCTATATATATACTTTATATATATCTACGGTCTAGCTTACTTATGCTCTACATCATAGAGCAAAAAACTGCAATTACTATATATAGTATATATATATATATATATTATATTTATTTACGTGATATAATTATATACTATACACTCGTATTATGCTAATATGGTAATAGTGCCCTTATCGGTATATACTTTAATTAATAAAATAAATCTTCGTGTAGTATTAATTTTAAATAAGATAATCCACTATATACTATATATATATATTATAGAGGATTTCGAATATATATGTTCAAGTATAGTTATATATTATTATTCTATATATACAGACTATTGTATAATATTTATTTAGATTATAAGATTTTATTTTTTTATCATTGTAAATTATTTATGTTGATTTATTTATTTATTTAGTTATTCTTGATTTATGTATTATTATTTCATTATTATTTTTATTATTATTATCTATTTTTATTATTTTTTCTTTATTATTATTATTTATATAATTTATATTTACTTATTCTTACATTAATTAATTCGTGCTCTTATTTATTTCACAAATGCCCGCATTGTTTTCATATAGTCGTTCCTACACAATATCTATAGATTTTATATCTAATATAGCCGCAGTTTTCGGGCTCCCCATCATTTAATTCCATTACTCCTGTGTTATAAATTGATGCAACCTCAAGCTTATTCCCACCATGGTTAAAAAAAAAAAAAAAATGGCCTGTCATATTAAGGAGAAGGTGTTAGAGATGGGATGATAGGTAAAAAGGGCAATTATTTTGTTCTTTGAGAGGAATTTATTCCAAACGCAGAAGAAGTTGCTGAAATGATGTGATTATCGTTTAGTGAGTGCCTTTTTATCTTTTCTGACAAGTAAGAAATTCGTTCTCTCTTAAACTCGCGTTCTCTCTCGCGTCCCACCACTCA
>JABUQX010021234.1:0-10000 GCA_015478945.1 Trachelipus rathkii | reverse complement strand
TAAATAATAATATATATATTATATTTATATTTATATCAAAAATACTATTTATATATATAGTAACTATTATTAATATATATATTAATATTATATATTATTACAATTATATTATATATATATAATTACTATATAAATATATATATATATATATATAAATTTGATATTAACGCTACTTTTGGACGTTGTGGTCACCGATCTCGTTATCGAAGGACCAATTGTTGTAGGGGAGAAAAAGCGCCTCTAGGAATCACACCATTCGATAGCTCAGGTGTCCTATCGCTCCTCCTACACTTCCCAATCCCTCTCTCCGTCTAACTATCCAGAATGGGAGAGTGAGGAATTAGCCAATAAAGAAAACTATTTACACAGACACTGAATCATACATCAATTGACACCACTGGCACTCCTCTAGCAAGAGAAGGGTTAGACAGATGTCCCCCGGGAGGGACAGAAGTTCCACCTTGCCCCAGAGCAGCGGTCCCTACGTGCGTGGGGGGAGGGGCTCTGGACCCGCTGTCGCGGAGCCCTTTTAAGAGGAGAAATAAGTCGAAGTTGACATGCAAAAGTGCGAAATGACAAGTGTTGAAAATAGTGAAAAAAGGTGGTTAGTAGGTGTGAATGGTTGAACAAACTAGGGGTTAATCACTAATCATAGCTCTACTGTGTTTGAAAGCGTGAGAGTGTTGTGTAATTAACCTTAGTTGAGTATTTCAAACAAGACTCCCTGATGCACCAGCGTGCTTAGAGCTGAGTCATGTTCATTCACTATTTCACACGTCCCAAACACACACATAAGCCTTTATATCCAAATGCGCGCAAACTCATATTTTTACATTTAAGAAATGAACCCGCCAACGAGTAGAGGTAACAAAAACCCACAAGATACGATGAATCCCCCTTTCAAATCAACTCTTCCTCATCCGTAGATTGACGGACCAGTCAGGTAGATAATCGCGTGGGAGAGTCGGTTTCGTATATAATGGCCGGATAAAGCAACTCGTGTGTCAACTAGTAAAATACAACTGAAACAATGATGCTCATTACATAATCAATTTTCTTATAAGCCAAAGCATCAGACCAGCTCAAGCAAGGGAGAGTCGAATTAAACCTACCTGCTTCCACCAACGACCAACGCATCGTGGATAAAGTTGGAAGAAGCATTTACAATGTAGAAGTGCAATTTATTCGTGGTATTGAACAGAGATGAAATGAGAATAGGTATTCATTTCCTTCTCATTTACGACTAGATTTCGCACAAAATAACAATCAAGAGCCCCACAAGAAAATATAAGTCCCACCAACACGGTAGCTTTCAACCTAAAGCCACCCTTTAAAACGCGAATACCTGCACAAAATTAATAGAAACGACAACAACAAAAAAGGGAGGGGGTCATCATAAACTAAAACGACTTCCACCAAGTGTTACAAAGTTCACTTCACTGTACATAGTCACAGAATTAATCCTATATTCAAGATCACCTTTTCCTTTTTTATCTAAAAATAACACAAAGTCCAAAATAGGCACAAAACACAACAACAAAAAAAGGTTTTGCTCGACATATTTACACAAAAAATATAACAAAAACCAACTAGGGTTACAGATTCGGGAACCCAAAATCAAACTAATTTGTTAAAAACAAAACATCATTTCATCATCGCACAAAATCCAAAGATTAGACGTCAACACAAAAAAGAGTTTTTGTTTAACCTTTTGTCACAAAACGATCACAAAAATAACTAATAATTGAATGTGTAAAAACAATAACTTCATTTTCATCTATCGAACAAAATCCAAAAAGTTAGACACTTTAAACACACAAAAAAAAGGGGGTCTTGTTTAACATATTTTACACAAAAAAAAATACAACAAAAACCAACTATGAACACACGTTTATCGAACCAAAATTAAACATCTAATTATAAAGACAAAACACATTTCCAAAGTAAGTTTGCGTTCACGAATACAAACTTCAACAAAAAGCGAACTAAATTTCCAACTTAAGAGGAGAAAATTTCAACATCTTCCCTCTCAAAGCTCTGGTAAAAGACTGAAGACCTTACTTTTTCGATAAAATTTGGGCAAGTTTAAGCTCCTCCCCTCGTACCCATTCACCCAATAAAAGGCGTGAACCGCTTTCAGATTTGAACCGACCAATCCGATGCCGCGCGTAAAGCTCCTCCCACTCTGTGCCAGCCTAAAGGCATACGAGGGGAGGTACCGCATAAACCAATTACTTAAAACAAAGGGCTTTATTGCTCCTCCCTTTTTTTATGGACGAACCAATCAGCGCTCTTGATACGCGTGGGAAAAGGGTCCTTCCCTTTCTTTAAAGTTCTGAGAACTTTTGTTTAAAATCTGGCCTGGCAAGCAATTATTTATTTTGTCTGAATCGATTTTATAACCGCAAAGCCTTGGCTTTCTATGCTCATTAACTTTGGGCTCTATATCAATTTATCAGCTGTCAATGTGGTCGAAAAGGTCTTTCTTGTTCTTCAACAAATTTAAAAACATACATTTGGTGGATACGCCTTTGTTTCCACATTAAACTCCCCCCACAGAGAAACCCGCCCCGACGTCGCACCCGTGATGGTCATAGATGAATAGGTCAGAAGCGAGAGAGAAACGGAAATAAGGAGTGTGTGACTTGGCCCCCATGTCGAAAGGACCGAGAAGTGTGGACGACTCGACCGAACCCAGGATTTCCGAACGCAATGAGTCACGACCCGGGACCCCGCAACTTCTAGGGAGACCGCTTAATATCGTCGACAAGTTCGCATGCAACCCGGATACCCCGTTCCCACCCCCGGAGCCCCTCCCCCCTCTGCGCAACCGAACCGAGTGGTCAGGTGGGTGCTTCGTTTTCTCCGCTCTGTCTTCGTGAATAGAAGGGAAAGGTGAAATCAACTAACTACGGCCACCCGCTCCGCAACGAGGCTTGCATTCACCCCGGGGAGGGAAGACCAGGCGTGTTGCCCTCCACGTCACGCCATCCGACACAAGAAACCGAATGGGTGACGAGGGATTTTCAAAAGGGAAAATGTTCTACCTCTACGGTTCTCACGGTCGAGACTGAAGACAGGGGGTCCGCCCCCGTCTCCTGACTCCCCGTCTAATAGTAATCATTCATAGCTTTCTCAGTGGAGACTGAAAACAAGGGATTTACCCCCGTCTCCTGACTAAAACAACCCTTACGTTTAAGGGTAATCGTAAGCGTAAGAAAAATCAAGGTAGACAGAGTCGGTCATTTTTCGAAGAGGCCCACCAGGCCCACCGATCGGCGCGAAAGGGGGGATTGAACCCCGAAGGAGTTCATCGGAATACTTTGAGCTCATAGCGGAGGCTCATCGACGGTCATGAACGATCTCCGGCGAAGGCGACGGGGAGTCCGACCCGCGATCATGCCCCGGAAATCCGAGGGTATCGCCTCGTCGTAGCCACTGTCCTCGGGCATGCTCGAGAGGGTTGGTCAAAAAATGTTTCGCAATCATAGTTCGGGAGGAGAGTAAGAAAGCGTTTTATCGAATGACGTGTTGTGATCATAGCATGTAATAGGTATAAGAAAGGTAGTGGGGTGTCGTGAAGAGGACTATTCTTCGTCGGAAAGAATAGCCCGTATCCTTTGTTTAGCCAACACGTTCGCTCGTCGGGAGGGCCTCTCCGGAGGAGAGCCCAATGCTGCAGGTGCTTCAACTGGTGGAAGCGGGTCTGTGGGATCGAATAGATTGGAGTGTATCTCCAGCGGGTACAAGTGTATAACGGCCCGGGTTATTTCACCGCGACTTGTGCTGAGCAACACCGACCGGGTGTATCCATCAGGTGAAGTGTGAAGGACCTTAACTATGCCCAATTTCCACCTCAAGCGCGGACCATCGTCCTCTATTAAAACCACGTCTCCGACCCTAACGTTTGGACGGTTGGAGACGTTCCAAGATTGTTTCAGGCTGAGCAAATAATCTTTGCTCCAGGCGGACTGAAACTTAGCAATGAGGGCGAGCAGGTACTTGTACCTTTTGTTGACTTTCACTGGATCCTTGTGTAGGGTGAAATCGTGGTCAACAATTCTTATCAGGGACAGGAAGGTATTCAATTGTGTAGCCCATCAACAAGTGGAAGGGCCCGTAGAGGGGCTACCTCGCAATGGATGCTCTCCCCACATAAGTGATTGGAGTGTCGACTATAATTGATACTAGCGAGATTTCCACCATCCGCAGCAAACTCGTATTGAACATCATTGGCATAAGTACGGAGATTTGTGAATATCGACTAATCAGAGACGGTTCTTTGAGGGTCTTGCTCGAAATGATGGGTTCTTAGGTCAGTCCGAGAATCAAAGCCGTTCAGAATCCGCCGTAATGACTGTTCTTGGCGGGATTGAATACTCCAGTGATGAGACCGCTCTAGCTAGAAGTCCTTCACGGAAGGCAGTTCATACAAGTCTCTTAAGTGCTGGGATGCAGCTTGGAAATACGTTGCGTTGTCAGAGTATATCACGGAAGGTGTTCCTCGCCTTCCGATAAACCGACGTAATGCTCTCAAAAATGACTCGGTGCTGTTGTCGAAGACTAGTTCTAAATGTATCGCTCTAGTCACAGCGCAAGTGAACAAGACCACATAGCTCTTAGTCACGTCGTTCCTAGGAACCTTGACATTGAAATAGCCTGTGAGGTCCACTCCGATCACCGTAAACGGTTTGCTTTCTACCACTCGGGAACGAGGCAAGGCAGCTAGTGGCGCCGAACGAAAATGTGCAGCTTGTAAACGTTTACAAAGACCACACGGGCGTATCACTTTCTTCACCGTTGTCCTCATCCGAGCGAAGTAGAACCGCTGACGGACAATCGACACGAGTTCTGAAATACCAACGTGGTGGTTCGTTTGGTGAAGTTGCCATATGATGAGCCGGGTGAGATGTGAGTCCGATGGCAACAGCATAGGGAACTTTGCGTCGAAGGGGATCATCGCATTGCTCAATCTCCTGTCACATCTGATGACTCCATCCACTAGCGTTAAGCTCAGTTGTTTCACCAGATTCGTTAAAGGTAGGGAGTCTCGGAGGCACGTAACTTCGGATAGGTAGTGTTCCCTCTGGAGCCTCCGAATCCAGTAGAGTTCCGCGTTACTTCTCTCTTCTAGGGAAATCAAATGGGAGAATTCGGGCCGAAAGACGGTCCGGGTCATAGGGATCTTCTGCCTTGATTTCCTCAAGTTCTCGATGAACCTGTGAACCAACGCGGTGATCCGTATGATCTTGTTAAGGGAGGAGTAACGTTCTAAATCAAACAGGGGAGCAGCTTCTGGTACAACAGTGGTGGAAGCGGCTACTATGACCTCGTTCGTCTCCGTAGTCCCTTCACAGAGGGAAGGGTGTTCGGTCCAGACGGGCCAATTTGGAGGGCTGGTGAGCCAAGGGGGGCCTTTCTTCCATAAGTCCGTGAATACGTACTTATAACTCACGCCTCTAGACGCCGCGTCGGCGGGGTTGTCTTCTGTGGGGACGTACCGCCACTCGGCCGTCGGCAGGTTTCTACGAATTTCATCGACCCTGTTCTGATTGAAGAGGGGGAGCTGCTTGGAGGAGAATATCCATCGCAACGCCACCTGACTGTCACACCAGCAGTAGATCTTAACTACCTCCAATAAATCCTTGTAGGCGTCGATAACAAATTTAATGATTCGGGAGGAGAGTAGAGCTCCCATTAGTTCCAGACGCGGGATCGTGAGTTCTTTCATGGGTGCAACTTTCACCTTTGCCATAAGAAGACTGGCGATGGGAACGTGCTCTCCCATCGATACAGCGTACACTGCAGTGGCATAGGCCGCGCCCGACGCATCGGAGAAGGCATGTAGTTCTACCTTTCGAGCAAAGATCAGTTGTCTAGGTATCGTTAACTGTAAACAGCGTTGCAAATGTTCGGCAATTGAAACCCACTCCTTGCGGTGTTCATCGGAAATAGTCTTGTCCCAACTTAGTTTCTCCTTCCATAATTTTTGCAGGAGGATCTTCCCTCGAACAGCCACCGGGGACAAGATGCCCAGTGGGTCGAATATGGAAGCGAGGTTCTGCAGAATAGCCCTCTTGGTAGCCGCTTCCGAGGCGACAACCTTGAGGGGGTGACGAGATGAGTGTCTTCATCGTATCCCATTCATGCCAGAACCTTGACTCGCTGGTTGTCGTCGGCGGCTGCGTTGTTCTCCCGAAACCTTTACATCTGCGCCTTGGAATTCACACCCATTTTCCTCGTAAGTTTGAGAACCCACCCTCTGCGACGAGGGACCTGGAGCTTCCAAAAGAAATCTTCACCTCGTTTCGGTTTTGTCGAAAGTACCCGAACAGAGTTGTCCACGTAGATTTGGTTTAGGATGATGTCTTCATAGTCGGTGTCTGAGTTTCGGACGTGGTGTTGAATACAGGCAGCCAACAAGAACGGACTGCAGGTGGCCCCAAACAAGACCGAAGTGAACCGATAAGTGACCAGGGGGCTCTTGGGGTCAGAAGGGTCTTTCAACCACAGGAAGCGTGTAGAGTCTCGGTCCTCCAACCTGAGACGTATCCCCAGAAAGGCCTTCTCAATGTCGGCGGACGTAGCATACCGTCTCAACCGAATTTTCAGAAGGATCTTGGTCAAATCAGTGATGAGGGAAGGTCCACTGTGTAGGCACTGATTAAGACTAGGATTGTTAGAAGAACAATCGAACACTAGTCTCAGTGCTGTGGTGGATGAGGACTTCCTGACCCCATGATGGGGCAAATAGTGCAACTTGGCTTTAGGGTGGATCGGAGTAATAGGGGTTACCTCTTCGATGAAACCCCTCTCCAGTTGATCCCTTATAACATCTGAGTAACTTTCCATTAGCTTGGGGTCTCCTCTCAATCTCTTGAGAACGCTATATAAACGTCTCTTAGCTAGAGCGTAGTTGTCGGGAAGAGAGGGGTGGCTGGCACGCCAGGGCAGCGATACCACGTATCGACCATTTTCGAATGATAAATTCTCTTCGAAGGCCTCTAGTGTTGTTTTCTCTGCCTCGGTGAATTGTTCGTCCGGCATGATGCCAATTTGGGACAAGGACCAAAGTCGATCCAAATCTTGCATGGGGATTCCTGTCCCCCCCGACGGGAAGGGACTAGGATTCGAAAGGAAGTATGGTTGCTCAGATACTTCAGACGCACCTATCATCGCTCCGTCTTCCAACTGAGGGGAGGACGGGTGGTGAATGTCTTCAATCGAATAGTGCTCGATGGGAAGCATAGATGATTCAGAGTCTTCGGGCACCTCCGTCTTCGCACCGTCCTCCAACTGGAGGGAGGATGAGCGGTGCGTTACCTTGGTCAAGTAACATTCAGATCGTGTTGCCGGTTCAGATGCCTCGGACGCCTCCACCATCGCGCCATCCCCCAACTGGAGGGAGGAAAGGCGGTGTAGGCCGTCAGTCGAGGAGGGCTCGAGGTGAAGTTGAGATGACTCGGAACACTCGGGCGCTGCCGTAATCGCTCCGTCCTCCAACTGGAGGGAGGCCGGACGACTTGTCTCGTTAGTCGGAGATCTTTCGGTGTCAGGTAATGAGGATTCAGAGTCTTCGAGCACCTCCATCACCCTATCTTCCGATTGGAAGGAAGCAGGAAAGCGCTCCTGGTGTCAAGAGGGGAGATCAGGCCTCAACTCGTTGGCGAAATGAATCTCTGCCCTAAAGGTGGACACGACCGATACCTGTGCGGCGGAGTTTCCGGAGGAAAAGGGTAACGGCCCCCAGATGAGGTCGCCCACGTTGGTCTTCATGAGGTTAACGCCAAGACGGGATTCGTATGACCTTATAAATTTCCCCAGCATGTCTGCTCCAATGAGTAATTCGACTCCGACAACCGTGTCACTGTCCGGGTAAGGGTTCGCTAAGTGAACGCGGTGTCTTCGTAACATCTTAGTGGTGTCAACTAAGCCAGGAATTCTAATGTCGGAAGGCAGGTTATCCACCACAATAGCTGTGATGGGAATTGTTCCATCCTTCGTTCTAGCCTTCAGGGTGACGACGTCGTGTAAGGTCGGGGTTCCCTGACGGTTGATCCCGTTGATGGCGATCTCCACCTGAGTGTGAGGTATACATTGCAATTTTTGAACTACGGATCTCGCTACTAAGGATTTCTGGGAGCATTGGTCGAATAAGGTTCTCACAGTGAGGGTGCCAGCTCCCTTGTAGACAGCCAAGTCGGCCAACGGGAGGGCCACTCCTTGACCACCCGAGTAAAGTGTCGTCAGATGGCTCGAAGCGGTTTCTCCTGGGGTTGCTGTCGCCGAGCCGGGCTGCGGTCGGGGACGATCTTCATTTCGATTGGTTGGATGGGGGCAGAACACGACATGATGGTCTGGTGCTTTACAACGGAAACAAGCTTTAGCATTCCGGCAATCTCCAGTGGCATGGTTTTCTGCCAGACATTTCTCGCACCAACCTTGGGCTACAACCACCGCCCTCCTCAACTCTGGAGTCGGAATCATCTGACACTCCGAAGGAAAGTGAGGTCCCTTGCAAAATCTACAGCTTCGACTGTCCGATTTTGTTGAGTTCCGTTCCTGTTTCGTTGAGGTCTGGTTTCTCGGGACTGCTTGTTTGGTCCCGGTAGTAGTCAATACGGTGGAGGCTTTCTGTCTGTTGGTGCCATTCGTTCGTTTATCTGTCCAACCTCTCGAAGATTCATCCTTCCTTGGCGCGTCCTGGTTGGGCTTCGTTTTGGTCGTGCTAGGTTTTGTCGCTTCCAGGAAAGCGAGGGCCTGATTGACCAGGTTCATTACTGAGTCGAGGGTCCAGTTTTTTCTTGCTTCAGACCACGGAATTCTTTCTTTAACCTCCGCGGGTAATTTGACGGAAAGCAAGGTTCCTAAGATGATAGAGCAGCTCTTGCAATCACCCACCATCTCCTTTGTCTTCAGAGACTCTGTGAAGCAGGAAACGTCGGCTTTGAATCCAAACAGGTCCGAATAGGTATATTTAGGAGGCTGCAGTCCAGTAAGTCTCATGATGAGGGTCTCTATGAGTTTGGACTTGTCTCCATAGTTGTCCTTGAGGAGGTTCATGGCTATGCGATAGTTCTCTCCCTTAACGGAGAAGCCCGAAACCATTTGTTTGGCGTCACCGCGTAAACTCTGTAGGAGAGCATGTAACTTATCTATAGAGCTGTAACCGTGACCCTCCACCATTGACTCAAAGCTCTCAAGGTAAGACGAAAACTCGAGGGGATCCCCGCTGAAAATAGGCAAGGATCGCGTAGGTGGTTTAAACAAGGTGGGAGGTCTGTGATCCCCTGTACAGCGAGAAACCCTGGAGGGGGAAGGGGAGCTTCTCCTCTCCGAATTCACCCTCTCTCTTGCTGCTAATATTTCATTAGCTAAGTTTATGTGCGTGCGGATAGTGTTATTCAGCTGATGACAATCCCGATAGTCTTGCAGGAACTCTTCTTGTCCCAGAGAGTCTTGAATGATTCTGCTGCTTTCCTCTAGTTTCAAGGTAAGGGCTTCTAAATCCTGAACCAACGTCATGATCCTCGCAGTCGACGGTTCAGACTCGGCCGTCAACTCCTCCAGTTCGGACATGGCACTACTAGCGCAAAATCGCTCAGCTTGCCTGTTGCGTTCGGCGATTATTAATTTCTTGGGTTTGGTAGAGGAGCCCCCCGTCTGCTGGTTAGGCGGCCGTTGAGGAGGCTGGCGACCAGGCCTGTAATCGGGGTCATGAACCCTTTCGTCGAGGGGTTCCGATGTCTCTCCTTTGTTCCTCAAACCCTGTTTGCGACTCCCAGTCTCTCTCGTCTGGGGTGGCGTAGCCTGCCCCAATTGTTCTCCATCATCTCGATTGGAAGCCATGGTGAAGGAGTCTGACGTTAACCTCGCGCGTATTTACAGAAACGATGGGACAAAATATTTGTCAGCTAAATACAAGCTTAATTGGTTTTCTCTCAAAGAGAGGGAGGCTCTTTCCCAGGTCCTTTATCTCTATCCTACCAGCCTTCTTTCG
>JABUQX010021233.1:40000-60644 GCA_015478945.1 Trachelipus rathkii | reverse complement strand
TATTATTATTATTATTATTATTATTATTATTATTATTATTATTATTATTATTATTATTATTATAATTTATTAAGTTGTTTTTGTCGTTCTTGTTGTCGTCGTTGTTGGTCTCATTGTTCTTGTTTTTGTAGTGGTCGTTGTTCTAAACAAAGGAAAATAAAATAGAGAAAGTAAAAATAATTTATTAAACATCATCTTATATATATATATATATATATATATGAAAGTATGGTATATATATATATATATATATATATATATATATTATATATATATATATATATATATATATGGGTATATATATTACATTACATGTATTATATATATATATTATATATACATATATTATATATATTATTATTTATATATATATATATACATATTATTATTATATATATATATATATTATTATTATTATATATTATTATATATAGTTGGTTATTAAGCATATATATATATTTATATATATTATATATAGTTATATACACTGTATATATATATATACATATATATATATTATTATATATTATATTATTAAGTTATTACATATATGTTATTACATTATTGTTGTTATTATTATATACATACATATACATATATATACATACATTAAAACAATATTAACGATTATTATATTTTTTCTTCTATAAATAGTATTATATATTGTTATATATATATATATATATATATATATATATATATATATATGTATATATATATATATATATATATATATATATATATTATTATTATATATATATATATTATTTATGGTTATATATTATATATATATATATGTATATAAAAATATATGTATATTTAAATATATATATATTATTATTATATATGTATATTATATTATATATATATATATATATACATATATATATATATATATATATATAGTATATATATATATATATATATATATATATATATATATATATAGTTATTTATATGTATATATAGTTATATATATATATATATATATATATATATATATATATATATATATATATTTATATATATATGTTATATATATATATATATATATATATATATATATATATAAAGGAAATTTCTATATTTAGAATTTGCTCATCATTCTCAATGGATGTAAATACTATAAAGAGGGTGAGTAATAATTGTGCGTTTTTGAACGAAATAATTATAAAATACAAAGACAAATTTAGGAACAAACAAAACTATGATAAAAATTAGCATAAAATTGAGTGTATAAATATTTTCTATGGTTTCGCGCACTCATACATGAACACACCATACACACACACACACATAAATATTTGATCATTCATTTGGATTACTTTCAGGCATGGCGGAAAAAAGAACATGTTTTTTATTTTTATTTTATTTTATTTTATTTTTTTTTTTTTAAATGTTTTTTTATAAAAACTAATAAAAACCATGTTTTTTTTAGGTTTATTTGTTTTTTACCTTTAAAATCAAACTTTCAATTTTTATATTGTATAGTATTTACATTATTTATATTAATGTTTTTGCAAGTTTTTCATCCAAAATATTTATATTAAGCGCTCAAAAACAACAATTTAATTTTAAACAGCCATATTTTCACTTTTCTCAAAAACGTTTTTGGGTTGCTTTCAATAATATATATATATATATATATATATATTATTGGTTATTATTATATTATATTGTTAAGCACAAAGTATGAGTTATTATTATATTATTGTTGTTATATATATATTGAAGGTTGGTGAGTGTTTGTTACAGTTATGCATATATATATACATATATATAGTTATTATTATTATTAGCTAGCATATATATATATGTATGAATACATTCTGATTTTTATAACGTAAGATTATTATATTATACATATATATTATTATATATATATTATATATATATACATACAAGGCTGTAGACAGATTCAGTTCCAGAGAAAGAGTATATATATATATAAGTATATATATATATATATATATATATATATATATATATATATATATATATATATATATAGAGAGAGAGAGAGAGAGAGAGAGAGAGAGAGTATAGTGGTAGAGAGAGAGAGAGAGAGAGAGTCATACACTCTATTCTTCATCCCTTTAGTATTGGGTGTTTGTGCTGGAGACAACGGTGTTCTATGAGGCCCTGGCTGTGGTGCCCTTATTGGGTCCTCCACATCCCCTTATTCATTTTAGCTCCTTTATTAGCTCTTTCCTCTTTATTAGCTCCTTATTTTTGTCCTTATTATTTTGGTTTACTTAGTAATTTAGTATATAATTAGTGCACATGCGGTATGTACATGCATCTGCTTATATATGGTGCATTTTGTTTCTCGGAAATAAATATCTGTCACGAAAATCAAATCTGCAAACAAGGCTAAATTTTAAATATAAACTACTCCAGCAATTAATAGAATAAAGAAATATTTATAAACCTAAATAAGGGAAATAAAGATAGTATGTGGAGGGGAGAGAGAGAGAGATGAGGGAAAGATATAAGAATGATTGTTTTTTTCTGTTCTTTCTTAATTTGCATGTTTAGATGTCGCGTTTTCACCTGGGTTATGCTTCCAGATTCTCCTAACTTGTTTGTTTGCATGCCTTTTCACATTGACATTGTCTTTGAACAGTCCAGGAGGTCATGGATCGCGCAAGGAAAAATTATTGCTTTATTTGTTTTTATTGTTATTACTAATATTTATTTTTCTTCTTGCCTTGGCAGGTTATTCCTGGACTGGCCTTTTAAATTATATTTCATTATTATATTTGGACATTTACCGTGGGAATCATTTGAATTAACGTAGTAATACTTTGGGGTCAGAGTTGGGATGAAGGAGGGTTGGATAAGATCTGGTAGCTTTAGGTCAAAGGAGGGTACCCGTGGATTTTTTGAAAGGCTTACCAGTTCCTTATTTCCTCAGACTGCCACTTGAACACTCTGATTTCTTTTGTACATATTCTTTTCTTTGACTTTAATATTTGACTTTAATATTTATTTATTTATGACTTTGGCTTTAATATTTATCACCGCAAATAGTATATAAAAGTTATTATTTTCGTTTATTCAAGAATAGGTCACAAGTACTTGGTGGAGGCTGGAAAACATAAGAAAGGTGAGAGTTGTTTAGGAGGATTGTTTGAGAATATAGTTAGGGTAGAATTTTTATTTTTTTTCAGTGGTAGCAGAGCGTAGTTACGCTACGCTACTTCACGCTACTGGGAGATAATGGGTAATGAAAAGGAATCAAAAGCAACTGGAAGTGGTGAATCGGTGACAGAGGTGAGAACAAAAAGAATATGTCCTCCCTTTAAGGGAGATATGAGTGACAGCAATGCATGTGAGATGTGGAAGAAAAAAGTGAATCTCTGGTTGGTATAAGGTGGAAGGTAAGAATTACGAGAGTCCTACAGGAGAGGTGTTAATGAGTTTAGGAGACAAGGCGTTTAAAGGAGTATGTGACGTAGAATGGGAGGGATTGGAGAAAGAAGAAGGTGTGAAGAAAATTATGGATGAATTGGACAAAAAGTATGGTAAGGAACAACAGCGGGATCGGTATGATAGAATACTTGAATTTTTCTATATCAAGAGAGGATCAGATGAGACAATGAGGGAGTATGTGAATAGGTATGAAGTGATAGAGAAAAAGTGTAAAGTAGTTGGAAAAGTGGATTTGGGAGAAGACATGAAATGTGTGCACCTGTTAGAGGGAGCAAATGTGGATACTAACCCGAGACAAATGGTATTGGCTTATTGTGGGAAGGAAGCATGGGAGTTTAAGATGTTTAAGGATGCTTTGTTGAATATATGTGAAGGATTTGGTTCTAAAAGAATGATAAAGAAAAGTGGATGGGTAAGTGGAGAAATATGAGAACAAACAAGAGAAGGTGCATGTGGGGCAGAACCGAGGATGAATAAAAGGGATAGGTATGGAAAGGTGATGAGCTGTGTGGTTTGTGGGTCTTGTATACTGCTTTAGAATTGTCCAAATAGTTTGAGGAATAACAAAACATAAGGAATGTTGCAAGTGGAGTGGATAAAAAAGCAGAAGTGGGTGTTGAAAGAATGAAGGTGTATTTCAGTAAGCATTTGCTTGAAGATGAGGAATGGAGTGTTATATGAAGAGATATGCGATGGGCCAGACACTGGTTGTTCTCGTGAATGTAATCGGGGAGAGATGACTAGACGTGGCAGGGGATCTGAATGAGGTGGAAAGAAAGGTGGTTTTAGAGTCAAAAGAAGTTATAGATGTTAATTATACGTTTGGTGAAACTAATTACAAAGGCGTAAGGAGGGTGAATATACTGTGTTGCATAAAGGGAAAATGCTTTTCTTTGCGGACTGAAGTCGTCCAAGGTGATGTGCCATGGTTATTAGGTTATGAGTCGTTGCAAAATTTGGGAATAAGGCTGAATATGAGAAAAAATGAAGCAATTATTGGTGAGTTTGACAATATGGTGGTGAAATGTAGGAGGAATGAAAAAGGGCATATGATATTGTGTATGAGAGAGGGGTCGTGTATGAAGGATGCTTGGTGGGGAGGTAATGTAAGAAACAATTTAATGGATAATAACTATAGGGAGAGGGAGCAGATGGTTAATAAACTTCACCTACAGTTTGGACATCCGAGTAAAGGTAGATTATGGGATCTGATTATTGATGCGTATGGGAAAGAGGTCGATGGTGTTGTTGGTAAGGACATAAAAGAGGTGATGGATAAGGTAAGTGATGATTGTAAGGTTTGCGTTAGATTTCAGAAGACACCGAGTAGACCAGTGATAGGATTTCCTCTTTCAAAAAGCTTTAATGAAACTGTAGCGATGAATTTGGGGGAACTGGAAGGGAAAAGGTTTTTGGTATTAGTTGATTTGTGTACAAGGTATTGCCAGGCAGTGTGGGTAAAAAGTAAAGAACCTAGGGAGATAGTGGAAAGAGTGTTAGAAAAGTGGATCAGCGTATATGGTGCACCTGCGAGGTTTTTGAGTGATAACGGCTTGGAATTCCAAAATGAGGAGATGAAAAGTTTGTGTGAAAGAAAGGTTCAGTATGGTTCAATGGGTAACTGCTGCGGAGAGTCCTTGGAGTAACGGTCAATGTGAGAAAACAGTGGGTTTATTGAAAGATTCGTTAAGGAAGTTAAAAGAAGAGGGTTTGAATAAGGAGATAAGTTTAATGTGGTCGGTGACAGCAAAAAAATAGTTTATTAAATAGGAATTGTTATTCGCCTAATCAATTGGTGTTTGGTAAAAATGGTAGGTTGCCTGATTGTACCAATGAAGAAGATGGGAGTATAGGGGTTTTGGGTATAGAAAGCGAGGTTCTCTTAAGACATTTAGAAGGGATTAAACAGAGTAGGATGATACAAATTCAACAGGAATGAAGCAGGAAAGGTGAAAGTTGTTTAGGAGGATTGATAGAGAATATAGAGTCAGAAACTCTATTTTCTATCCCTTTAGTATTAGGGTTATCTTTGGAGACAACGGTGTTGGCAGGCTCCGGTGGTGAGGTGCTCCTTATTGACTCCTTATTGGGTTCTTATTTATCTCCTTATTCATTTTAGCTCTTATTTAGCTCTTTTTAGCTCCTTTTTTTGTCCTTATTATTTTAATTTACTTAATAATTTAATATATAATTAGTGCACATGTGCGGTATGTACATGTGTACTTGCTTATGTATATGGGTGTACGTGATTTGTTTCTCGGAAATAAATATCTGTCACGAAAATCAAATCTGTAAACAAGGCTAAATTTTAAATATACACTATTCCAGCAATTAATAGAATAAAGAAATATTCATAAACCTAATATATGAAAGTATGACTTGAAATTTAAAGTTAAACAAATCATCCGAGACTAAATAAGAGGGAAGAATGACAACTAACCATTTAACTTTGTAGAATTCCAGAAGTTTTTAGAAAAGTTGTTGTTTTAATATTGGTTGCAAAGCAGGCTTTTTCCTTCTCCCTTTTCATAGATGGTAGCAGCAGATGACCTGTAAAATCTCCAGAAGCAAAATATCTTCCTCGGGAATGGGATATCATGGGTTTTCCACCACAATTTCTTTCACATATGATGCTGATTTGAAACGAAATTAAAATTACTAGAAATTGCACAAATATATCGTAATCAGATTTTTTGTAAAAGTCGTTACACACCGTATTTATTATAGTAGCTTGCAATGCAATATACTATTAAATTTTGTCCATGTTTTCAAAGACTAAAAGACGATATTTTCAAAGACTAGGAAACGGCTTCTCTGTCGCTTTTTTGAAGATGGAAGAGATTGCAACTTTGGAGTGCAGGAACAACCTTTTTCAACGAGTGATTTGCATAAAAAAGCTCCACATGTTCTCTTCATTCCTTCGATAGCCTTCCCTTTCCCCTCATAATCTCGGATGTTTATTTTATACCGATATTCCGAAGTTGAATTCTTAAAGTATAATATATATATATATATTATAATATATATATATATATATAAAATTTTTATATATTATATATATATATATATATATATATATATATATATATATATATATATATATATATATATATATATTATATATATATAACTATATTTATATATATCATCTTTTATATATTATATATATATTATTATTATTATTTATATATATATATACATATATATATATATATTATATTTATATATAGATACATATATACTAAAGATATATTATATATATATATAAGGTTATTACAGAAAGAGCAGCAGCATATATATATATATATATATATATATATATATATAGCAAATAGCAAAGAAAGAAGTATATATATATATATGTTATAGTTATATATATATATATGGGTTATTATTGTTGGTTATATATATATATAAAGTCACCAAACATTTGTTTCATCTTGCCTCCTTTCAATGAAATCTGGAACTTGAATTTTACATTCGATCCATCGCTTGACTCCCTTTACGCGATTTCTCTCTTTGTTATTGTACACGTCATAACGATTCTTGCAAATAAAATGCCACGTTTCATTTGAGTTTCCGCCCAAACGGAAAGACTTGAAAAACCTGCCTCAGTTTACTTTGGACTTTGTATTTAGAAATGCTGCAAAAAGTCATTCTCAATAGTTTTCCAACATCCTAAATATACTTTGAAGCGAATTCGGCAAACATTTTGTATTCGTTGTATTCAAAATTAAATATCATGAGTTTTATTATGGAAACAAAATGATCAAGAGAGATTTCTCGCAAGTCTCTACCTTTCACAAATAATACAGGAGGCACTGCCTCCCTTGCCTCCACGGAAAAACCGCCACTGATCTACATATATATATATATATATATATATATATATATATATATATGAGTATAGAGTATGATATATATATATATATATATATATATATATATATATATATATATATATATATTATGAGTATATATATATTTATATATATATATATATATATATATATATATAGTATATATATATATATATATATATATATATATATTATATATATATATATATATATATATATATAAAGGTTTGGTTTCGGTTTAAGACACTGATAGTTGAGGTTTTGATAAGTTTTGTTATGTGTACACCGAGTGAATCTAAGTATACTTAACAAATCTTATCATAACCTAAACGAGCATGGACCTACAAATCGCAAATGGTTATATATATATATATATATATATATATATATATTATATATATATGGTTATAAGGTTATAAGCAATTTAACGATTTTAAGCGATATTTATATATATATATATATATATATATATATATATATATATATATATATATATATATAAATATTTCGAAGTGGTTTCCGAGTCGTTTTTGCACACGGGCTGCGCTCGGACTTCTGGAAACGCAGCTATTGATATTTTCCACACAGTCATAATCTATACAATAACCGATTTTGTTTGTTCTCGTGTGTTTGATTTGGAAACTTTCGAAACCTTGACTCTTGTCAATCTAATATTTCAGTTCTGTATATCTGTCTCCTAATTCAACTATCCTAAATTTTTTGGCTACTTATCCAAAACAGAGCATATTCTCTAGTCTTCTCCTTTATTCTGAAATCATCATTCCTGGTAATTTTAATGTACGACAATATTTTTCATCTGCTGAATTGCCTAAAATATATCTACCTACAGTAGAATAAGCTCGATTAGGAGGTGCAGATCCCTACCCGTATCATTGATCGTCTTTGAAATGAAACTTAACATGCTAGAAAACTTTTTTGGACTTCTAATCGTTCTCCTCTCTTTCTTCTTCTGATTCTTCTTTTCGTGGGTTCCTCCGATCCCCTTCTTATCTCCGTATCATGTTCTATTTATTTAATATGTCAACCAACTCAACTATCCTAAATTTTTTGGCTACTTATCCAAAACAGAGCATATTCTCTAGTCTTCTCCTTTATTCTGAAATCATCATTCCTGGTAATTTTAATGTACGACAATATTTTTCATCTGCTGAATTGCCTAAAATATATCTACCTACAGTAGAATAAGCTCGATTAGGAGGTGCAGATCCCTACCCGTATCATTGATCGTCTTTGAAATGAAACTTAACATGCTAGAAAACTTTTTTGGACTTCTAATCGTTCTCCTCTCTTTCTTCTTCTGATTCTTCTTTTCGTGGGTTCCTCCGATCCCCTTCTTATCTCCGTATCATGTTCTATCTCTTCAGAACTTCTGCAAGATAGACCCCTGCATGCGTGATGAAGAGTTATTGACATTCCGATTATGTTAACTGATTGAACTTGCTGTTGTACTTCTTAGATTCCCCTTGGAATAATGGAATGATTACTGCTTTTGTGAGAGAGGTCCCTCGGAGGTTGCTGAACGCAAAACCGAGGTTATTTTCTCCTTTCCTTTTTCCTCTAACTAGAATTAATAACAATGCCTAACCGAGATTATTTTCTCTGGCATGGGGGGCGAACTCTCATTTCCTTTTTCCTCTAACTAGAATTAATAATAATTAGCCTTGGTTTAACTCTGCTTGCTCTCACGTTTTTTTCTACAGAGATAAACTGCCTTTACTAACTGTCGTCTTCAAAAAACAGAAACTCTTACAACTTACTTTTCGTAAAGGAATCGTTCAAAATCTATTCTCTGTGACACAAAATCTTTTTTCTCCGGAGAAAATGCAATTGATCGTTCTGGTGTTCTGTAAACAACGTCAACTCTAACCTTGTCTCTCGGAGCATTATCTAACAACTCGTACAAAAAAATGAAAGGTTTCACCCGACCCTCGCCGATTTTCATGAAACTCGGTATTTAAAATCATATTAGCAAAAATCTTCATACCTGAAAATTTGAGGTCCCAATTTTGGAGTTTTCGGAGTCCTCGATTCAAAAATTCGGGTTTAAGTGAGATCGAAAAAAAAACTCAAAATTTTTTAAAGGAAAATAACAGTTTTATTTAAAGTACATAGAACAAAAAAAAACTGAAATTAAAATTAAAAAAGTTACAAGGTGTTGAAATAAAAATTTCTCCTCCAACCCCATTTTTTGACATATTTTAAAAATTATTTTTTCTCCTTAAAGTTTAGACATGGTTTTAAAACCATCATATTGTAAAATAAAAGGGTTACATATTTTTTCCAAGTAACCTTTTTAATCTTCATAGTAATGAAATTCTATGAAAAAAAGGAAAAAAAAATTATTTTAAGAATAGTTTTAATCAGAAATACGATATAAAATTATTAAAATAAGTTTATTTATTATTTAATGTTGATCTTCATGGCAAGGAAGAAAATAAAATTAATAAAAAAAAATCACTTTTTATGGAATGGGGTATTCCAAACTCAGACACATCTCTACTTTAACTTAAAAAAAAAGAAATAAAAAAAAATCTTCTTAAGATTCATTCAGTTCATCTTTGTCTAAGGAATAAACTTTTGTTTATCCCTCATATTATGGTGGGGACTGAGTTTTTAAAGAATGTCTTTTTCTTTCAAAATATGTTTTATGATCAACATTTTCTGTCAATACAAATATTATATTTCACATATACCTTTTGTGGGTTTCCAGTGACAGACTTTTTTTGTTTGTGCTTTCGAATTCCGTCTCTGTTTCTAATTCTTAAGAAGTGTCCACTTTTTTCGGACATGTTCTGTTAATTTCATCATCATCATCAAATGCTTCTGTGACGAACCACAGGCTCATTATCGAACAGTTGCAAGAAGCTAAGATATTTGATCCTCCAAGGTTGGGTAGGATTGGAGTAAGTTACAGCCACACCCCCTTGCGCTCACACTAAAGTGGGACGCCGATATGGTATCAGTGGGGCTAGCTGCTACTATTACTTCTTTTCCTCCCACTCGCTGTGATACCACTCCTGTTACAATTTCTATTAATGACTTACTAGCCAAGCCACTGCTGTGCCACCAATCACAAGGACTACCTCTATATCTGTTCATTCCCTTTACAATCATTTCAAGAAAGGTACAATGGTACCGATTCATAAAATTCTCACACCAATTCCTGAGAGTTGGTAAAGTTTCCTTTTCCAATTACTCTTCAACAGCTTATGTTTGAATAAAACAATTAAAATATTAGATACTCTTTTTTTTTTACTTGTTCAAATGGGTTTTCTTAATACTTATGGACAAGCTCATAAAAAGAACAAGGAGCAACAACCAATGGAAAGGAATCAACAAGTCATTTGAACTTTAATTATAGCTTTAAAATAGCAAATCCCCAAAATGCAAAATAATAGAATGAGGCGAAGATGTGAAAAAAAAATTGCATTGCTGCACAGTACTCCACAACCCAATTTGTTCCGATCATCCTCTCGTAAATACAACAACGTTCACTGATGCTATAACATTTTTAATATTAGAACAGTGAAAAAATAGACCCTGAAAGCCACTCGCACATCAAAATTATCACAAATTTACTAACTCCTGTGAACTTGCCTACTTTCTAAAACAACAACGTTAGTGCTTTGTTTCCTTATTTTTTCCGTTATATACAATATAGTCTATTTTAGTAATGTCTATCGACTAATCACATTTAGTTTATTCTAATGATTTTAAGTCAATGATTATTGTGATATCAACTTTCTCCAATATTGAACCAATAATTCCTCATTATCATTTAACCATTGAACAGCAATGAGAAAACATTAATCATTTACCAATAACAACTTATACTGAAAGTAAACAAAAGAGAATTGACAAAAGCTTTAAATATAAAAACCATAAATGAATTACCTACATTACCATCCCTTAAGATAGACACTATCTTAGCAAATCCCTAATCTACCCTCGCAATATTAGATTCATACAACCATACATTCACCTCCATCAGTGAGTGACAGGGCAATAAAATAGTAACACAACAACAATAATAAAAAAACAAAAAAAAAAAAAAAAAAAAAAAAAAAAAAAATATATATATTATATATATATATATATATATATATATATATATATATATATATTAATTACATCACTATCACCATATGTATATATATATATATATATATATATATATATATATATATATATGGTGTTGGTGGTAGGCTTCTGAATGGAATCAGGAATCAAAAGTATGTATGACGATAGTGAAGCGTGTATAAGAATATATGGTGTCAAAAGTAATTGGTTTAATATTAATAGCGGAGTGAGGCAGGGATGTGTTATGTCCCCTTGGTTATTCAATTTGTATATGGATTGGAGTTATGAAAGAATTAGAGATGGGGGTGGCAGGAAATGGTGTTAGAATGATAAAGAATGGAGGTGAGTGGAGGGTGCTCTACCTATTATATGTGGATGATTTGGTTTTGTGTGGTGAATCTGAAGAAAGTTTGAGAGGATTGGTAGAGATTTGGCAGGGTGTAAAAGTAGTTTGAAAGTAAACGATAAGAGTAAGGTTATGGTTGTGAGTAAGGATAGCCTTCGGTGTAAAGTTATGTTAGATGGTGAGCAGTTGGAAAAAGTGTCTGAGTTTAAATATTTAGGATATGTGTTGGATGAAAAGGGAACGGATGATGCAGAGTGTAGTAGGAAAGTTGTGAATGGCTGAGAGGTGGCTTGTGCAATTAAATCGTTGGTGGATGTAAAGAGACTAAGTCTTGAGTGCGCTAAGGTCTTACATGAGGGTATGTTGTTGCCTGTGTTAATGTATAGTAGTGAAACTATGGTCTAGAATAAGAATTATAGATCAAAAGTTCAATGTGTTCAGATGGACAATATTAGGGGCGTGTTGGGTGTGAAAAGAATTAATAAAATGAGGAAAGAACGTATTAGAGAGTTATGTGGTTTGAAGAAAGGGGTAAATGAGAGAATAAATGAAAGGCCGTTATTGAGATGGTTTGGTCATGTGGAAAGGATGAATGACAGTCAGTTGGTAATGCGAATGTATAGTGGTGAGTGTGTTGGGAATCGACCGGCTGGGAGATCGAAGAAAAAGTGGATTGAGTCAGTAAACGAATGTCTGAAGGAGATAAATGTGAGTTTGGCAGAGGCGAGAATAAAGGTGCTTAATAGGAGTGAATGGAGGTGTTTTGTGAAGGGGTATGGTTGTGGCCCCACCTGGGCCAGGGAATGAACCCTACACTTGAGGATATGC
This sequence comes from Trachelipus rathkii, assembly GCA_015478945.1. Classification (NCBI taxonomy): domain Eukaryota; kingdom Metazoa; phylum Arthropoda; class Malacostraca; order Isopoda; family Trachelipodidae; genus Trachelipus; species Trachelipus rathkii. The sequence continues at coordinate 48,074 of JABUQX010021233.1, read as the reverse complement.
CATAGTGAGGGCCCGTCTTGGTCCCGGAAGCTCTAGGGTGGATTTTCTGACTGCGACGAGTTCTTTCATTAATAGGTATAGAAGGGGCGGTAATATGCTCTTTCTGACTTGTGTCATATTCTTCTACTACTTCTCTTTTCCGATGCATGTCACGCACCTTACCCCAGTCTTGGGGGAAAAAAAGGATGATGATGATGATGATGATTATATATATAAATATATATAAATTATTAAGGTTATTAAGAGCAGCATATATATATATATATATATATATATTATATATATATATATATATATATATATATATATATGATAAGGGTCTTTTCATATATATATATTATTATATATATATTAAGTTGTTATTATATATATATATATATATATTATTATATATATATATATATATATATATATATATATATATATATATTATAGCATTAGTATATATATATATATATATATATATATATATAAAATGACATCTATTAAATACATTAATCATATTTTGTTATTCTTCACTTTGACTTTCTTTTACAGTATTAAAAAAAAAAATCCCGTAATAAAATTACTTATTAAATAAATGGAAACAAAAATACATTATAACAAAAACCATGATGATAATTGAAAAAAAATAGCGCAAACGAAAAAAATTAAGTAAGCTATTGGAACATAATCGGAAATCGAATGAGGATCAATATAATAGCAAACACTCGACATAATAATGTAAAATAATCAGTAACAATAAATGGTACATTAGCCTTATCTTTCAGATTATTTCAGTAAAAGCATTTTTTCCCTTTTTTTTATTCGTTGACATTATTTAGTTAAACACAGAAAAGAATAAGAAATAAAAAGCTTGTACTCTGTTAAGTATCCTCTCAATAGTCAAACATAGTTCAATATTCAGGACTTGCTGCTTGCTTATTCATTCCTTACTTCCTCTACAGCATATTTTTTCCAGTTGCCCTTAGCATTTATTTTCATCACAAATGAAATATTAAGAAAGAGGTTTATCGCATCATCAATTGCCTATTCACATTGTGAGTTTGATAATTTTATTAAGAAATTCATTGATGATTTTCTCAATAATAGGAAGTAAGAATAAAAACATTTTTCCAGATTCCACATGTACTGGAACATCTCTTCCTCTTTTCATAACTTCCTCCAATGTGTGCGTAGCTAAGTTTCTGTATATAAATATGTGGTGCACAGCAATCAAATTATTAAAACTGCCTTCCATAAGTATCAATTATTATGAACCATGATTGGGCTCATCATTTGCTGAGCATGTGCACTGGATTGTTTTGAAAGATCCTGAAACAGCACACCATCTTATTTTCTTCCTTATCCAGTGCACAGCCCATCTCTGCAAAAAGACCCAACACAGATGACGATCAATTGCAGCAAGCTATATGCTACTAATGTTCCATCTTTGTCAAAAATCTTAACCATGGTATGTCATGGTCTAATAACGTGGGACACAGTAGCCCCAGCATCCATATTATGGTCAACAATTGGGAAAATACTGCTTTCAAAGAAATCTCTCTTCTAGTGACGCTTTGATCAAGCAATAAAGCAATTAATAAGATCATCTCTTTCTGGTTACTTCAGTTAATTCTTAGTCATTCATCTCCCATGACTTCAAATAATCTGAAGTAGAACAACTCGGATTAGGCCACAAGGATAAACATAAAACAAAGGTAAAAAAAACATTAGTAGGACAAGAGAGTTAGTAAGGCATAGCATTTCAAGATCTTAACACCTCATAAATAATGAAATTAAGTACATTTAACTATTTGAATGCTGAAATTTATGCTTGAATCAAATCATGATACTGATTGGGACCAAATTCTAATACTTGGCAATTAACTCATTATCTCCCTCTTCCACCTTTTCTATACTCTAAAGTTTTAGACTGTACATTAGGCAAATCATTAACTGGCTCAATGGAGTGTATAACCGTGCGTCCATTGTTATGCTCATGATTCAAACCATTAATTTGATCAGCACTACCCAGTTCTAGCAACTCATAATCCTCAAAATCTCCATGAATATTACTTATTCTGATTCCTTGACAACCCTCAGTAACTTTCCACCTCTTCCTTTTATCAGCAACTGTTGTATTCTCCTCAACTTCATAAAACGAGAATCTATACTATCATGCAATTCTATGGTTCCAGCATCACACACCTTCGATTTTTTAACCTGGTGTTTCAACTTTCATCTCGAATTCGTCTCTACGAGTGGATTCTCTAACCTCTGTCTACTAGACGAACCCATAAATTGGCTCAAGTAGCATTCAATATCATTCTCTCTTTCCTGCATTTCTAATTACAAGTCCTAAACTCGTCTACACTGTTGTAGACAGTCACTGCTCATCCATTAAATCTATTAATATTGATGTTCATCTGGATTCTGTCCTATCGCCAACTTTTTCCTACTTTCATTAATTACCTCTATGTTACCCAACAGCAATTAACTCACTCTAACAGCCTGGTATCGGTGTTGCTAACATCTGATATTTCTCAATTTTTTAATAGAGGCACACAAATATGCTTTTTCCAACGCCTCAGAAACTCTGTTCCTTCATCTTTTAACTCGGCTTAATCTTATACACAACTAAATCTTCACGAAATTACACAGCTAAACATTCATCCTATTAATGCTATTGGAGTTTCTTTTTCTCTTGATCTTTCTTGGGACTTTGTAAGGATCATCTTATTTCTCTTTCTAAGCAAGCTTCTAAGAGGTTGCTTATTCTGAGGCATCTTTAGAATTTCTTCACACCACTCCAGTTTTTTGTTCTTTGTATGGGTGTCGTGCACTTCTGATGGAGTATGTATTACAGCTTTGGGGTGGTTTCACTAACATAGCATTTCTTGAAAGGGTAGGGTCTAGTGTTTCCCCTCATATCAACTACTTCGCTCTCATAAACTTTCTTAAGTCTCTTTATAAATTGTTCACTACTTTCTTTTACTATCGCTTTTACAACATACACTGATCTTCTGGCCTCTCCAGGTAAGTCCCTCCGTTGAGGGAAAATCGCGAGACACGCCTTTCAGTTGGATCTCAGAGTGCCAACCTCTGTATTTAATCTTACATGTACTCCACTGGATAAAGGCATATTTTCCCAATTTTTTTGACTAGCACATTTTGAATCCCCGTGTATGGAGACATGTTGACCTTCAACTGGCTCTTCCCAATCCTGGTGGAATTTGATAGGTTTGGCATTTGCCAATTAGCAGAATATATATATCTATTTACATTTTTAATAGATGGTTTGAAGTAGATCGGCAAAATTGTTTGCGCGTTATTGGTTGGGTTATTCTTATTATCTATTATATAATTAAGTTACATTTATATATATATGTTAAATTGCATATACATATTACATTATTGTTGGCTAAGGCTATATATGGCGGGCATATTAGTATGTTACAGCGGTTATATATATATTGGCTATTACATATATTACTGGGCTATTGCTGTTAGTTGAGAAGATATATATATATATTATTATATATATATGCTAAATATATGCTATATATATATATAATATATAGTTACTACATACATATTATATATATATATATATTATATTGTTGTTGTATATTATTACTATTATTGGTTAAGCTGATCTTACGTTCTCTTCTCTTTTAGGTGAAGATGTTATTACTGGTTATATATACTATATATTAGTTATTGCTGTATATGTTATTATTGCTACTATTATTGTTGTTACTATATTATTATTGCTACATAGTGCCTAACTGATATATATATGATATATATATATGATATATACATAGTTATTATTATTGTTATTATTGTTACTACATATATTATACATATATATATACATATATTATTATTATTATTAGTTGTTATTAATTATTGGTTATATATTACGTATATATATTACATATATATATTAAGGTTATTATTGTTGGTTATTATTATTATGTTAAATTGGAGTTGGTTATACATATATTGTTATTATAGCAGCTATGCTACATATGGCTAAGTTATATATACATTACATATACATATATATATATATATATATATATACATATTATTACTAAGGTGCTATATATATATATATATACATATTACATATTACATACTACATAGCTGGAGATGCTGCATTATTGGCTATGCCATATTGCTACATACATATACATAAGAGCGAGCATATTATGAGTTGGTTACATATTATTGGTTATGTTGGTTGTTGGTTATAGTTGGTATATACATATATATTACATATATGTATATATATATATATATATGTTAAGATAGTGTTATATGCTATTAAGGTTATTATATATACATATACATATATATATATATATATATATATATGCTACATATTATTTATATACATATATACAAAGTTATATTTATATATATTATTAAAGAGCAAAGGGTAGCATTTCAAAGATATATTATTATACATGCCATGCGTTTTTACTCATATTGGCTATATATTATATACATATTATTATTGTTATTATACAGAGGAATAAAATTTTTATATACATATAAGTTGCCATTGCATATTATTATATATATATAGTGATATATTGTTTATTATATATGCTATATATTATTGGTTATTATGTTATATTATATATATATATTATTATTATTATATATATTATTATTATATATATTTATATATATATATATTATTATTATTATATATTATTATAATATTATATATATATATTATATATATTATATTATTATTATTATTATTATATATACATACATATTACATATACATACAAACATACATGGTTGTTGATACATAGAGATATACATACATACATATATTAGCAGTTATATATATATATATATATATTATTACAGCAAAAAGATATTAGCTATTATTATATAGTGAGGTAAGATACTGTGCATATTATGCTATTATATATTATATTATTGGTATATATTATTATAAGTTATTATTATTATAATATTATTATATATATATTATTATATTATTGCTATATATTATATACATATATTATATATTATAAGGTTATTATTATTGCTGTTATTGTTATATATATATATATTATACATATCCATATGTCATTGCTATATTACATATATGTTATTACATATTATATATATATATTAATAAGGTATATATATATATATATATATATATATGAAAGATATATATATATATATATATATATATATATATATATATAATTTATTATTTATAGTAAAAATTTAAAATACTCGTACTTCACCATCGATATTAGAAAATTATAAAGTCAATCGTACAAAAAATTTTCCCATTCTATCATGAAAAACTCTTTTTTGAATTTGCCGAAATGAATTTCGTCTTTGTGAGTTTCGTCAATTTCATAATGGCCGAATGAGAATCGTAAAAACATTAACGTCGTTGTCAATCCGAACACTGATTGTTTAGATGAATAAATCCCATCGTTTCAATCTCTAATTTATATTTTTATTAAGGAAAATTAAAAGTAAAACTCTCGCTTCTAGATTAAGATTCCCACTGCTGCTGCTATGAAGAAGAAGCAGGTCTATACCTTTTATTACGACATTGAAACATACAACAATAATCAGCGCATGGATGGTAATAATCGTACTGTCACTGACATGCTACCATACCTTCTAGTGAGCATGCTTGTGTGCTATGAGTGTGGGGAGAAAGATCTCGGTAATGATCAGTGCGGTAAGTGTGGAACCAAACGACTGGAGATCTTTAATCTGGATTTTATATATTATAGTTATAGCAAATATTAGGTTATTGGGCTGGCTATTATTATTATTGGCTACGTTTCCCCCCAAACAATAGCTCACTATTGCTACTGTTGGTTATGCTGTTATATTATTGGTTATATATATACATATATACATATATATATATTATATATATATATATATATATATATATATATATATATATATATATATATATATAAATATATAAATACTAAGAAAAAAAAAAATATATATATACATACATATATATATAAAGAGTTATATAAAGAAGAAGATATATATATATATATATATATATATATATATATATTACATATATGTTATTATATATATATATATATATATATATATATATACTCAGTATGACCCAGGAACTTTTAATTACTGCTCTCTCTTGTATATAGCAGTTATATGATATTATATATATATGAGTTATATATATATATATATTATTATGTTATTATTATATATATATGTTACTAAATATATATATATTAAGTTATTATATATATAGATAGTAAGGATAGATTGGGAGCTGAATATTTTTTTATCACCTATCTTGGGTAAAGATACAGAAACCTTCAGGCATATCTATACCAGAAATATAGTATATATATAGTAAAAAAATTGCTATTTTGTCAATGATACATATATATATATATTGTTATATTACAGTGTTTGATAATGGAGTGCTACATAAATATAAATATAAATATATATATATATATATATATATATATATATATATATATATATATCAGTGGACAATCAAGAACTGTTTAATCGAACTTTTCTCTGTGTGCATATATATATATTATATTATTGCTATTATTATTATTATATACATATATATATGAGTATATATATGCATACATATATATGTATATATATTATATATATGATATTGGCTATACTATATATATATTACATATATTTGTTACATATATATAGTTATTATATATATATATATAGTATATTAAGTTATATATATATGCTATTATTATTATAAATATATATATATATATATATATATATAATATGGACAAAGTCACTAAACGCCCACACGGAATGGGAGGTCTGATCAAAAAAAAAAAAAAATTCTCACTATAGCATTCATGCATACATAAATAGATTCATATGGGCAAAATGGAAATTTTTTTTACCTGTTCTAAAGTGAAATTAGGTTAGGTTAAGTTAGGTTAGGTTGCTGGCTAGGGTTAGGTTAGGGGTTTGGTTAGGTAGGGTAGACTGAAGTCAGGTCAGAAAGAAATTTCATTTCGCCCCAAAACATCTATTTATGTATCATAGAAGCTACATGCGAAATTTTTTGATCCGACCTCCCGTTCTGTGAGGCCGCGTTAAGTAACTTTTACGTATATATATATATAGCATTATTATTATTATATTATATATATATTATTATTGGTTATTATTATTATATTATTATTACATATATATATTATTGGTTGGCTGGGACTAATAATAATAATATTATAAGATATTTCCAACCTCAAGTTGATATGTTGTTATGTTATTATTACTTATATGGTATATATATGATATTAAGGTGCTATTATTACATATGTATATATATATATATTAAGATATTGTTATATATATTCTTCTATATTACACATATATATACACAACTATACAGTATATTTATTCACTAGTTATTGCTAATTAAGAAAAAAGTTTCTCTTTAATACAAAATTAAATTCTATGATTAACTATAGTATTTCAAGATTGAAATATTAGAATTTAAATATTAATTTTGGCATCTAAAATGTGTATTAAGGTCAAATAAATGTTAATTTTAATTATTTTTTAAATAAAACGTGTGTGTTTTATTAGATTCCTAGGAAAAAAACAACTTGCAAGAAAATAAAATTCGCGAATGTGTATAGTGTACACCGTCTAAAAAAATTTAATTCTGCTATTTCAGATGAGCGGAGCAGTCATCATGTTTTATAAAATGCATTGAAAAATAGCATTATTCAATGGCAGTGATTCTTACACTTTTGTTTATATTTAAATAATCTTTATATTTACTATGTAATATTTTTCTTTCATATATGGCCAATTTTCGCTAAAAACAAGAGATTTTATCGTAACTTTATGAAATTTGAAGAAAATCGGATCGTTTCTAAAAGATAACTTCGGGCTAAGCCCGAGCAGGCCGGAGTTTAGAGTTGCCTCTGATATACATAAGGTTAAGTTATTATGACCGTAATGCCATTATAGCAGCATATATATAATATATATACATATATATATAGTTGTTGTTGATATATATATATATATA
>JABUQX010021233.1:30000-35000 GCA_015478945.1 Trachelipus rathkii | reverse complement strand
GTTCATTTATGGTTATAATTAAGAAATCACTCTCACGTCTCAGCTATTAAATTTAGGTCTCAAAGTTCTCTCTCTCTCTCTCACTCTCTTTCTTTCTCTCTCTCTCTCTCTCTCTCTCTCTCTCATGTATATATATATATATATAATATATATATATATATTATATATATTTTATTCTAGATATAAATTTATATTAATATATAATATATATTATTAAATAAAATTTTTTGATTTAATTTTTTAAATAATTTTAAAACTTCGAGAGGAGGCTTTGTGAAAAATCCCAAATGACAAAATAAGCAATAAGGTTTCTTTACGGTGCCATGGACAACCAGTGTTTTGAAGCTGTATAGTTTATGCTCGTGGAGGCCAAATCGAAATTGTCCTCCAGTCAATGATCTTATGAAAAATAATTTTTTTATGCCTCAAGAAAATAAATGATTTAATGTAAAATTAGCGTCGTTCTTTGAATAAAAAAAACATTTTAACATTATTTTAATTAGTAATAAATAGTATTGATATTTTATACACTTAGTTTCTTTTATTTTTTTTTAGAGAGGCCCTAGGGCCGTCCTGTGCTTCCCCCGTAAACCCGCGCCTGATATATAATATATATTATTATATTATTTATATAATTATATATAATTATATATATATTATATTATATTATATATATATATATATATACGTATATATACTATAATCATATATATATCATAGGTATATATATATACTACTATATATTATTATTATAATAATATATATATAATATTTAATATTTATACTATATATATATATAGTATATATATATATTATAGTATATATAGGGTAAAAGTTACTTTAACGCCCACACGAACGGGAGCTCGGGTCAAAAAAAATTTTTCACAGGCAGCATCTATGATACATAAATAGACGTATTTAGCGAGTCGAAATGAAAAAAACAAAAACACAAAAACAAAAAAACAATCATATCTCAAAAAACCACATAGCTAGCCAGCGAAAGAAACCATTTTTGGAATGCCTGGTAAAATTTTAGTTAAGGAAAAAAATATAATTAAGAATACCCAAAGGTATACCGCACCGAGGCAGGATCGGGGTCTCTCGGCCTTCCGGGGAACTTACGGGGTGGACTATTTCCCCCATCGGCGACGGGTCTCAGGTAACCCGCTCTTTGGGCTTTTGGGTTTGTGTCGCGGGGGTTCTCCACCCCTCCCCTACGGGATGGAAAACGTCCCCCTGTGTTCCCCGTCGGCTCGAGGGCCCCCATACATTGCTCATTCATTCAATTTTTCAAATAATATAATATAATTTCGCCCCTAGAACAGGTAAAAAAAAAAAAAAAAAAAAAAAAAAAAAAAAAAAAATTTCATTTCGACTCTAGAACATGTATTTATGTATCATAGATGCCACCTGTGAAAATTTTTTTTTGGATCGAGCTCCCGTTCCGTTGTGGGCGTTAAGTAACTGTTCCATTATAATAATTATATATTATATATATATATATATTATATATATATATATATATATATATATATATTATTATATATACTATATATATAGATAATATATTACTATATACTATATATATATAATATATATATATATATAGTATAGTTATTCCATTAATTTATTGTAAATTTGCATTTGAGAAGACGTGAGTAGATTACCATTATTGTTCCTTGCAAGGACATCAAAACAGTTTATTGGATCACCATATATTATTATCTATATATATATATATATTATATAATATACTGTAATATATTATAATATTCATATATATTATATATAATACTATATATATATATAATATATATTATAATATATATAATATATATAATGTAGAAATGAATAACGAATTATGAGGGAAAAGAAATTTAAAATTATTTTAATTCAAATTAAAAGTTTGGGTTTTCTAAAAGAGAATTTTTCAAATAATAAAAATGGACGTTTAAAAAATAAATAAATAAATAAAAAAACGAATTTTTAATTTCAAATTCTTTGGTGGAGCTCAATAAAGTTTTGTGTATGGGGCTATTGTTACGCATAAAGGGAGAAAATGAGATTTTTGGAATAGTACTTAAATGAAGTCTTATTTATTAAACAGAGTGCATTTTGCGATGTGTATTTGTGTACTGAGCAATCCTGTGTTAAGTGCTCACCTAACACAAATACGTATATTATAATATAGTTACATATTATTATAGTTATTATATATAGCTACAATTATGTACACTGATATATTGAATTTCTTCTGTATATATATATATATATATATATATATATATAATATTATATTATATATTATATATAATATATATATATATATATAAGTATACTAATATATATATATAAACACGCAGGCAAGCAGTACAACACAATCGATATAAGCACCGCGACACTTATTGATTCTTCTGTTTCCACTGATTAAATCGCCCATGGCCTATTAGTTAGATTTTGATAGGCTATGTTGACTTAATAATTTTTCATTTTTTAATCCGTATATGGAAAGTGTTCCTCATTGACTGTCCTGCACTTTTTTCCATTGAGGTATATTCCTTTACTGGCATACACTTGAATTTTTCCGTATTTCCTAAACTGCACTTTGTTTCATAGAAATTTTAATCTACTTCAAAAATCTTAATCTCAATAATTTCTACAGAATTTTCCAACATTTCTAGTTGTTTTTTTTATAGCATCAGTTGTTAACATTTAAAAACAGGACAAAATTGACAATATTTATTAAAATGATGGGACAGTTGCGAAATAAGGAAAAACAGTACTGGCCTGATCAAAATGGTATGTATAGCCAGTCTATTCTGGGATTATATTCCTATAAAGTGTAAACCCTAAAAAAACTTAAATGTATTATAGTACAAAACCACTACTTGATCAACTTGAATGAAAGACAAAATTGCTTCTTTTAATTAAGATAAAAGAAAAGTCTATCAAGAAAAAAAAAAGTTGGAGAAAAAAAGACTATCTCATTGCTCTCTACAATATCCAAAGTATTAGAAAACTAATCCTGAATAGAATGTCCTCATACATTCCCTTATCAAACTCTCAACACAGATTTAGACAAAAACACTCCTAACAGATTTAATATAACACATACTTACTGGTTTTAACAAAACTCCCACCACATACACCCATTTTACACCCTCCTAGTAGCAATAGACATTAACAAGTCTTGTGAAACAGCCCCCTGACACATTTTAATAGGCAAAAGTAGTAAATAGAAATATGGCCACAAAGACAAAAAAAAAAAATAGCAAATTTCCTATCTAGTTGAACAGCTAGTCATACAAGAATGCCACCGCTCTTGTACATACACACTATACAATGGAGTCTCCCAAGGAGCCCACCTTTCACCAACATTCTTCAACCTCTTTAATGCATGATCTACCAAACCCCATATCTTCCTCAATAAAATTTAATAGCTATACAGACGACCTGACAATCACTGCTCAAAGTCCTTCTATATAAACAGCATATAGAGAACTGCAGCACAATATAAACCAACTAGAACAGTAACTGACAACCAACATAATGACTGCATCTCCCAAAAATCCTCTATCACTTTACTCACTCCAGATAGAAGAGAAGCAAACATTCACCCAACAGTACTTCTATCAAATAATAAACAACCCACAATTCTAGGTTTGGCATTTGATACACGTATGACATTCACCCCCCCCCCCACATCAACAATATTACATCTAGAGCCATACATAAATCAAACACATTAAAATCATTAACAGGAACAAGCTTTGGCCAACATAAGGAGATCCTCTCAATAGTATTTAGACAATGCCTCTGTACCTAGTTAAACTATGCATCACCTGCCTGGGCCTTGCAATATCTCAAAATAATACTCAGAAATTAGAAACTACAGAACAAAGTCCTTAAGATAATAACTTGCTGCCTTCTCTCTATTCCTATCCACCACCTACAAAGTGAAACAAAAATCATCCCAATAAAGCCCATCTTGACATGATAGGCTGTCAATTTTAGAGTAAAGTTCTCTCAATAGTTTACCCCCTGTACCAAACATTACAATCACCTACTTACCCATAACGAAAAAAATGGCACCAGCATTATCCTACTCTAGCATAGACAAAACACTTCAACCAACACCCACCCCACCATCAGACTCCACCATTATCAAACACATCCATACCCAATTACCTCACAGAACGAATTCCATATATTCAAATAACACCATGCTCGCTCCAAGAACGTCAACCAGAAATATTCCATACATAACAAACTGACCCTCAAAACAAGAGTAATGGTGTCATGTCTCTGCTCTGTAGACCACCCTTTCCATCAGGTATACAAATTCAAAAACCTCCCTCCTCCCCCCCCCCTGTCAAAGATATCACTCCCAAACAAAAGATGCCCAAAAAATCTTAGTAGATTTCCTGTGATTTTGCGAATATTAGACATAACATCAGAACTCTTGCTTTAATAGATCTCTGGGCCAGGTCTAAAATGGTGGTGGAATTTATTGGGGTTGCCAGTTTCTTGTAGAAGGAGAGAGGAGGCAACAAAGTATATATATATATATATATATATATATATATATATATATATATATATATATATATATATATATATATATATATATATATATATATATATATATATATATATATATATATATATATATATATATATATATATATATATATATATATATATATATATATATATATAAGTAAATCAAGGAAAATGATTATTTCAATAAAGTGTATTACCTCTAACAGCTTTCCAGTTCTTGGTTCAATAATTTAATTTTTTGTCCCTGGAAGTAGTTGCTATCCGGGAACCATTTCTATTAATAGATATACTATAAATAATGTCAGAATGAACATTAATTGATCGAATCATTTTACCATGGTTAATATCCCAAACTATAATCTGAAAGAAAAAATCAAAATAAAATGTCATCAGTAATAAGAAAAAACAACAACAAAAAGAATATATGCACTATATAT
>JABUQX010021233.1:0-25000 GCA_015478945.1 Trachelipus rathkii | reverse complement strand
TAATATTAATATATTTAATATTATATTAATATATATATAATAATATGAATATATATATATATATATTACATATATTTAATTATATATATTATATATATAATATATATATATATATATCATATATATATATATATATTATATATATATTATAATATATATATAATATTATATTTATATATCATATATATCTATATTATATATATTATATTATATAATATATATATTATTATCGTTAAGCCATGTAACTCACGTGAATCAATATCCATTAATGTGTAGTGCCAGACTCTTAAATATATATTCATTATATATATTAGTAAATATATATTACTTAATAATATTATAATATATAATATAGTATATAATAATATATATATATTATAATATATTATAAATATAATATATAATATAATATATTATATTATTACTAATATATATATATGTATAATTCAGTGGTCAAGTACCTTAGCTGCAAGATTATAATATGTGTTAAGTAGTACAGCTATATATTATATAATTATATATTATATATATATATAACTATTATTATATATTTATTCATATATATTATTTTATTAATACATATATTATTTTATATATATATTATTTAATATATATATATTATAATTATATTATATATATATATATTTATATATTATTATATATTATATATTATATACAATATTAGGTATAATTTTATTAAATATATATATATAATTATATTATCATTTCTATTATATATATATATATATATTATAATATTATAATATTATAATATATATTATTATACTATATATATTATATACTTAATATATATTCATTATATATTCTTAAGATATTTAGTACGAATAATATTTGCTTAATTATAAATAATTATTATTATTATTATTTATTATTATTATTATTAATTATTATTATATATTATTAATATAGTAAATTATTATTATTATTTTATCTATTTTTATTATATTATATTTTTATTTATTTATTTATATTTTATTAATTCTTATTTCTTTCTCAATTCAACAATAGAAGAAAAATTTAATAAAAAATTATATCATATATAATAATAATAATAAATAATTAATAATAAATAATTACAATCATAATATAATTAATTAATAATAATTAATAATACCTTAAATATAATAAATTACTCATTTTTCAATAAATATTTAAATTTTATTCTCATCATCTATATTTAATAGTACAAAGTTTATGCTTTTACAATATTAATATTATCATTACAAATTAATAAATAGATGAGAAATTAGGAGTAGCTACCTTACAGAGGTGACGTTTACGTTATTCGGTTACCTATTTAAGAAAGCCCAATAAATATAAAAATAATTATTAATAATAGCAAAAATAATGATAACAAATAAAAGAATAATATTAATAAGATACAATTATAAACTAAATATATAATTAAATAATAATTTAAAATAATTAATTAATAATAAATATATATAAATTATATAAATTAAAATAAATAATTAAATTAATACTAATAATATTAATCATTAATAATATTAATAATAATAATAATTATTCATATAGGTAATATATAATATATATCTATATTAATATTTATATATATATATAGAGTTTTAAATAAAATATAAATGTCACCATGAACATTTTGAATAATTATTTTCTTGGAGTAAATCTTGAGCAGAATCAAATAATAACGTACGACGGGGTTAGGAGATTCCAGACGGAGTTAGAGTTTCCCCATATTAAAAAAGGATAACCAAATACTAAATTACATTCGTAATAATATTAATAATAATATATATAAGATAATAATATAATATAATAATAATCCACATGAATAAATAATTAATACTTCACAATGCCTATAACATCGAAGAGATAAAATAAAATAATCAGTAATATATATAATTTTAATAATAATAATAATAATAATAATTATATAATGTTATTAGACTGTCAGTGCATTTAAACTCTCCATCACTCCATATAATACAATTATATAATATAATATATTTAATATATAAAATAGAAGATAGTAGGCATATAATTTTGTGATTAATGACATCAAAATATAATAATACTATTTTGAAAATAATAATATTATTTGCCTAACTAAATATATAATATATATAATATACATAATAATATATATATAATTATTTATGGGTAATTATATTTATTATTCATATATTAAATTATTAGATATATGTTATATAAATAATAATAATAATAAATAATAATAATACTAACTAAATAATAATAATAATAATAAATCTACTAATAATCACAATAACCCTTGGAAACAGACATTAATTAGAAATAAATATATAAATGTCTATTAAAAAAATGACCACTCATAAATAATATAAAATTTAGTTAAAAATTCATAATAATAATAATGAATAAATGAATAATTAATAAATAATAATAAATAATAATTATAATAATAAATATATTTGATATCGTTATAAAAGAAATTTATTATAGAAAATTAATATTTATTAGAAAGTGATGTTAATTTCAATAGAAAAAAATTTAAAATATTATTAAATAAATTTCATTTTATGAAAATATTATAATAATTAAAATAAAACGAAACTAATAAAATAAATTAATTATTCAATAAAAATGTTATATAAATTCTCAAAAGTTCCAAAAAGATTTATAATTTTATCAAATAATATTAGTTACCACTCAATTGTCATAATAGACATAATTTATTAAAACTCAATCGTTCAATGTCTGGTATTTATTTAACTTAACAATAAAATTCAATTATTTGCACCTCATAATAAATTAAGATTTTGCGGGGATCTAATAAATAAATAATAATAAAAATAAAGGATATCCATACTATAAATGCATTAATCTTTCTCAAATTTACACAATCAGTTAATTGAATATATATATATAATAACTAAACAAGTATATAAGAGAGATTTTAGGGTAATAAATAATAAGACAATGAGGTATTAAATGAGACCAGATAATTAATAGTTAATATTGGTATTTATAAATTTATTTAAAGTAGTATAAATTAATACAATATCCTAATATCTAATTAACAAATCGCCAGCAAGCTATTGGACTTTGTAAACTTTAAGCAGAAACCATACTTAAACTAATATTTACGGAGTGAGAACAATAATCAAACAATATATTTAATAAATATTAATTTATAAGATGAATTATATATTTATAAAGCTAATATAGGATTATCATAAAACTTCCATTTTATAATATTACTATGTACGTATAATAGTATCATATGTATAGGTAATTTATAATAAAAATAATAAAATTAATAAAAATAATAATACCACGTATCATACTCAGTGGAGCTTAAGTTATAATTATGGTAATAGAAATGCCCTCGTTAATTAGTATATTTAAGATATTTATATATTATAGCATTTATTTAGATAACGATGTATTGATATTTTAATTAATTTTATATATTTTTCTTATAATTTTATTATATATATATATTATTATTTATAATATATTATTATATTTATTATTCTACTGATATAAATACTTTCTTATATAATATATCGTATATATATATAAGTACGATATGGTATATTATATATTAATATATGATTAATATATTTAATAATATAATCATCGTATATGATATTATACTATATAAAACTAATTATGATAGCTGGTTATATATATATATATGTAATATATATATATATTATAATTATTTATATATAGTATTATATTGATATAGAGTGATTTTATCTACCTACTACTATATATTTATACCTATATTATAATTTATAATAATATATAATATTATATATTATGAAACATATATATATTTATATTATTTTTTATTTTTTATTTTTAGTAGTAGGAGAATAATAGAGATTTATATATTTAATATATTTATTTATATTCACTCTATATTATCATACATAGGTAATATATAATACTACTATAATATATAATATTTAAACATATATATAAATATTAATATATATTAAATATATATATACATATTCTTATATATATATATTGAGGTCGCAGACTCTCATACGAGAAGACGCTGGTTCAAATCCTCCGCGTTAGCAGTTGGAGTTTTTATCTACCTGGGGGCAAAGAATTAAAACTCCTACTGCGAACCCGTTGGTGGACGCTGGTTTGGGTGCCGGCCTTTCTATTCGATTTCCTCGTGGTTCCTCCGTGTTACCTCCCCCTGTAAGCGAAGTAAAGCCACGTTAAACATGTAGTTTATTATATATATTATTACTTTACTACTACAATAATATAATAAATATAATATCAAAATTAAATATATAATTATGTATATATTTCTAAGCACTTATAATATAATAATATAAATATATAAATATTATAAATATATATATACAAATAAGAACTACCAATAAGCAGTAGCTGCTTTATTCATTTGTATGATCTCTGCCACAATGTTTAATTCAGATGTCAGAAGTTGCAAAAAGGTTAGATTAGTTTTGAAAATTTTTAGGTGCTATATTAATTTTTTTTGGTTAAGAGTTCGATTTTTCCAACGATAATTTAATTTATTTTATTTTTGTTTTAGTTTAAATCCGATTATTAAAAAACATTTTAAAAAATTAATATTTTCGATATTTATGAGAAATCACGAATTTTCAATATATATATAATTATATATATATATTTATATATATATATATATTATATATTTATATATATTTATATGACATTTAATAAGGCATTGACTCTTTAATATTAGGTTAGGATTTAAGTTGGTTAGGTAGATTAGATTAGTTTGATTAGGTTAGGTTAGGTTTAGGTTAGGTTAGGTGTTTAGGTTAGGATTAGGTTAGGTAATATTAGGTTACCCAAAAATTTAATGTATTTATCCCTAAAATTATATTAAAATTACTATACATTAACTTATTAGATTTTGCGCTCCTCTTTCTGGAGTCACTGCTTTATAAACTTTAGGTGGCCATATATTATATATTATTACTATCTACATACCTAATATATATCCTTAATATGTATATATACACCTTTTAATTTTTATTATATATATATAACTATAATAATATAATAGTTTATAAATATTTTTATAAGTATTTATATATAGATATAAATTATATATATATATTGATTATATATATATAGTATATTAGATTTGTGGATACTACTATATATGTATATATACTATTATCATATTATGTATATACCTAACTATTACTTATATATATCTATATAATATACTATATACTATATATATATTAAGAGATTTTATTTTTTTTATATTATATTTCGTTATATTTTATATTTTATTTAGTAGGTGATATATATATAATTTTTTGTAGGTTATTTATATATGTATCTATATATAGGAATTATATATAGTATAGTAGGAAATTTATATTATGTATATTTGTGTAGGCTCATATAGTATATATTAGTATATACGATAATATTAAAACGTTAGTAAATAATTACAAATTTTGTATGCTTAATGATAAGAAATATCTGGAGATATTCTTGAAGTATATTATATGTGCTATAAGAAGGTTAGAAATATTTTATATATAGTATATAGAGTTATATAGTATATATTAGTAGTAATCTAGAACATATGTTATAGGTATATAAGTTATTGGTATATATAATAGGGTATTCTTAGTAAATAGTATATATATAATAATAATATATATATACTAATATATATAATATATAAAATATGTGTTAGTATATTTTGAAGCAGTGGTTTTGTAGAGTACTATTAGACATGGTGGGAGGGGGTTTGTTATCTTATACTTCACATTTTCCTCCACCCTTCCCCCTAGACAGGGTATTTTAGGTCTTGGAATATTCTTTTGAGGGGAAATAGTCCCTATACGTGAATGTTGTTTCTCGTTTTTAATCCGTTGAAAATGAATCGTACTATAATGTTAGCATTGTGTCTTATCTAGTTAATTTACAATAAGTACGCTAAAGCTACTAAATCGCGACTTTTCACTCATTTTTGATTGCAGATTGGTATTTGAAAGTCATTCATTGTTATTGTTTGTGAATGTATTTAATCCATAGTTATAACATATTAATTTATATAATAATCTTCACCCATTTTATTATTAAAGTTATCTCTTTTATCCTGCCACCTTAGTAGTTAAACAACTTTCTATTATTGTGCTTTTTTTAATTAAATTTCAACTAATAACTTTTAATTATATTTTTTGTTTATATCTCTTCAGTTGCAATTTTTTATGTCTTTTCGTAGCCATAATGAAAGAAGAAAGTTTTAAATAATAAAATGTTATATTTACTGGAGTATGTCGTTCTGTTACATTTTTCGAAAATCTGGAGTAAAGATAGTCCAAAAGCTCAAATTTATGTTATTTTTTCCTTGGTCGATAATTACAGATAAGAAATAGGCATGATGATATTCATTTTTCTCCACGATACATACATGAAAACCAACATAATTACAACAGGTATTTACACTAATTTGATACAGTAATTTTTATTAAAAGAACATTATACACTAATTAATCAAAAAGACTTTTACACTCATTCCAAATTCTCACACTCACACACGTACTCACACTCACATTTTTATCCATTAACCTTATATAATTCTATATAATAATATAATATATAATTATATATATATATATATTAAATTATGTACTATATATATATATATATCATAAGTATATATATATATATTTAACCGTTTATCAATAATAATAATACATGTATCCATTTATTAATGAAATATATAAAGTGAATAAATAATAATATAATAATAATAATAATTATTATTATATTAAATAAATAATAATAATAAATAATAAATAAAAATAAATAAATAAATAAAATAAAATAAAGAGTAAGTTAGAATTTATCAATCATCACGTACTCATAGTTAGCATATAAACTTGAACAGAGTTTATAATAAATATAATAAATAAATAAATTAATAATAATAATAATAATTAATAATAATAATAATATAAGGATTATTAATAATAATATAATAATAATAATAATAAAATTAAACGTTTAAAAATGTTGAGTTTTTTTAACTTCGTTAAAACATAACATATGTTTACAGTCTAAACAAGCAGCCACAACATTACAGTCGCGTAAATTTTCAATGTTATTTTTAGGTCAAATTATTATTTTTATGATTTTTTGATTATGTCGTTACAATACTATAAGAGTGTTTGTATATCAAGAGCTTTTTAAAAATAAAGCCCCAGCACAAAAAAGATGTAGGTGGACGCAAATTTTTTTTTTTAAGCTTTCCAATTTAATAAATAATTCCCTTTTATGATGAATCTGTATAAAGGCCGTGAATGCCTGAAACTTATAAGTATTAACATATTTTTTTTAAACTTAAAATTGAACATTTTTTTTTTCTTGACATTGTTTATTTATATTTTAGTTTAAGAACTAAAAATATATAAAAACAAGTAATTATTTCAGATCTATCCTATAAAGTTAGACGATATTATTCTTTGAATAGTAATTAGTATATTATATATAGTTATGTATATATACTATATAGTGATATATTTATTTTGGTTCGTTGGTATATTATATATATATATATCTATAACATATCTTATATAGACTAAGTATAATAAATTATTAGTTAAATAATATATATACTAATAATATATAGTATCATTTATATTCAAGTATATATATATATATATATATATATTTATAGTATATAAGTTAATATTATATAGTAGTATTAGTATATATACGCAGTTATATATATTTATGCCTGAGGTATTTGCTTATCTGTCTCCACACCCATCAAAACCACAGGTATCCAAGCCGGGGAAAGGGCGCTACCATAATATATATAAGTGTTTAATTATATATAATATATATATATTAATATACGTATCAGTATTATATATAGTAGTAGTACCTCTATAATATAGTAACTATTGTGATAAATTATTTATAATTTTTATATATATTAATATTCATGCAGAGATAGAGCACTGAATAAATACTATAGAGCACCTTAAAGACTACCATTTTTACATTAAACCACATTTTTCCCATTTGGTTAATAAAAATTTTATTTTTTAATATATTTTTTGCATTTTATTATATTCTTTTCGTTATCTTTAATTTAAGTACAATTTAGTATAATTTATATATATTATAACTATATTTATAAATATATATTATATTGAATATAGCATATACATATATATATAATATATTAGTATATATATGTAATAATATAATACGACTATGAATAATATATAATTAATATTAGTATTATATATATATATTACATAAGAATACAGGGGGCGATTTCCTGACGATAAATGTTGAGCATGCGGCAAAAGTAGTTTTAAATCAGAAGACTCTATCGATAAATACAATCGAGTTGTTCACCATATAATACATCATAACATAATATAACATATTTTTACTGCACTATTATTACATTCTTATTTTAAAATATATTAATTACTGTTATAACTTTATATATTAAAATTTTAGTTTAAATAATTTTTAAGATATGAACACTTCAGTTATCCTTTTTTTAGCTTCAAACTTAAATTCTCTGGGTATTTTATCTTGTATGATTTATGCTAGTTAGTGTGCAGAAATTCATAATTCTTTTCTCTTCTTTCTTTTTGTGTGGTGTGTTTTTTCAATTTTTTTTCCTTTATAATTTAAACCAGGCAATTTTTGCTTGCTTTTGCTTTGTAGTTTCTTCCGTGTGCAAAGCTCTTTTTCAACTATGTGTTTTTTTTTCGTTCGTGTTTGAATATAATTTTTCTCTTCATTGCTCTACGCACCATTTACTGGTCATATAATTTATTATTCTTAGTAAATGCTGTGTTGTTTTTTTTTTTTTTTTTTTATTTTGTTTTTCGTTTAAAGTGTTTATCCTTTTTTTTTTTTCTTTTTT
The DNA here is from genome assembly GCA_015478945.1 of Trachelipus rathkii. Taxonomy (NCBI): domain Eukaryota; kingdom Metazoa; phylum Arthropoda; class Malacostraca; order Isopoda; family Trachelipodidae; genus Trachelipus; species Trachelipus rathkii. Next base: position 16,077 of record JABUQX010021233.1, on the reverse strand, counting down.
TTCTAATTTATTTCGTATTGTGATCCACTCAGGCAAGAAGTTTATTCCGTCGTTTTTTTGGGGTTTCGACACGGCGTATCGCAAATACTTTATTACATTTTTACATATTTTTTATATATATTTTTATATTTGTTATAGTTTTTTTATATTAAGAAAGACACTAGAAAGACCAGATATTATTTTCGAATCAATTTTCTTAGAGCACTCAAAATCACACTATAGGCTAAGGACAATTAATTTTTTTATTATGTGATTTTTTTTTTTATATTTTTGGGTCTCATTTATTTAAAAGTAAATAAAATAATGAAGAATTGTTCATTATATATATTTAGTTATAAATATTTTATATATTAATAATTTTATTATAATATATTATATATAGTCATCATAGCTATGGGATAGGATTGGATATATAATATATAATATATATAGTATAGTATATATATAGCATAATAAGCTAATATAGATGTTATATATAGAGGTTTTTATAGAAAATAGAAACGAATGTATAAGTTTCTATTTATCTATCATGTTTTATATAAAAAAAAAATTATATATTTTTTATATATATTATATTTATTATTTTTTATATCATATAAATATAGTATATTATTATATATATCATATATAATTATATTATAATTATATTATATATTATATATATATATATATATACATATATATAATATATTATATATATATATATATATAAATATTATATATATATATATATAATTATATATATATATATATATTTATTATATATATATATATCTATATATATATTATATTTATTATATATATAATATAAATTATTATATATATATATTTATATACATATGCATATGTATTTATATGAATCTATGTGTTGTATTATAGGAAATATTGGATACAATATATATGTTCATTGGATAATATATATTATTATATATATATTTTTATAAATTGTATTAGGAAATATTGGATATATATTAGTTTTATATAATATATATTATATATATTATTATAATATATATTTATATATTATATAAAAATATATATATATGTATTTTTTTATTATATTATATAATATATATATTATAATATATATATATTATATATATATATATATATATATATATTATATATATATATATAAATATAATAACTATGGTTAAGAGTAAAGGAGGATTTCTCTATCTGGGATGAAATGCAGGGACCGAGCGGGGATGAATCAAAGAAAGTGAATAATTTGTAAACCCTATTTATCCTCTAATAAAACTTTTTTCGCCGTACTTTAGAGTGGTAATTTTATATCTATAATTTTTATTTGCTTAATAGTCTTTAAATTTGATTTGTAATTTAAATTCTTTGTTAGTAGAAATGGGTGAATATATTTTTATATTTTGCTAATATTATGTACTCTGATGATTTGTTCATTTAAAGATTCTAGCCAAATATAGGGAATCCCGCGAAAGTTTAAAAAATGCAAGAATTAGATTTTGGTAGATTTTTCCCAGCTATGGCGTGCGAAAAAGCAAAATCTATCATATATATCTTATAAAAATTCCGTTATTTATAGATTTCATCGATATTAATATTATATATATATATAATATATAATTTTATTATATATATTTAATTATATAATATATATATATTATTATTTTATAATAATATAATAATAATATATTTTATATATATATTAAGAATTGTGTCAAACTTCACGAAACGCCTTGGGTTTCCAAGGGCATACAGGTGATTTAATTAATCGTGGGACATATCTGGAAATTTCATTGCCCCGGTCCGTCACATTCAACCTTTATAATAGCCAAATATATCCGTAGGTAATGTTACTTACCCTGTTAATTAAATCCTAGAGTTCCGTATCTTCGCTCATTTATACAATACTAGTCCGTGTCGCGTAAGTTCTGTGATCAAGTGTTGCTATTTTCAAAATGAATTACACAAATAATGAAATGTGCGATATGCATTTGTTTACGGTCGTTAGAACGGTAATTCATTAGCAACCATGCCTGTCTATGAAGAAATGTAACCCTAATCGTGTCATCCGCGCATCATCTATGTTTGGCAAGTCTCCATCAACGCGTCTTAGAGCACGGAAGTTTAAAAAACGTTACTATTGAAAACGGGTGACCTCTCAAGTATCAACTCCAAGGTCGAAGAACAGCGTTCTCCGAAGAACTTGAGGACAGTCTACAACCAAGACCAACGATGCGCACCACCTATATGTAAGTCATTCAACGACAGTTTTCACAGAGTATTGAAAAATCAACTTCTTTACCCTTATAATCCACGAGTGAAGGCGCTGTACCACAGATTTCCCCTGCAGGGTAGCTTGTCGTCGATGAATGGCAACGAAGAATTGCAGCATTCACATTTAGCAGAAAAATAATTGTTACCGATGAGTGCAAATTTCCAGAGAATGCCATATGAAAGCTTCCCACAACAAATCATTGGGTCCTGATCGAGAACCAGCATGCAGTGTTGAAAGCGTTCATCAAACACAGTTTTCATTGAATGTATGGGGTCGGATTGTTGGCGACCATTTGATAGAGGTTCTTTCTTTTTACACACGAGGCTAACTGGGAGGAAGTTTTATTTATTCGCCATTTCTTGAACATAGATTGCCTACACCTACTGGAGGACTCCCATACAATTAGATCGAAAATTACTTTCATCAATGCAGGACGATCGGCGCCCAGTCATTTCACGTTAGTTGCTCGTCTATTTGAACATAGTATATCCACGCGTTGGATATGGCGAGGAGGTACACACCTGGCCTCCGCGGTTCCTAGACCTATAATGCATTGGATTTCTTCTTGTGGGGTCACCGAAACATTTGGTTTATATAGCAACAGTTGAAAGTCCCGCCGGAGAATTAAGGGCTGCGCATAATCGCATCTTGTGGAACTACGGAAATGGTTCGGCACAATCTTTGGAAGCAATGTATGTTTTTGTAACCATGTTTTTCGTTTCATGCCCTCATAGTTTTGTTTGCCTTTTTTCGCTTGGGCTGATTATTTTTTGAAGATTTGGTTAAGTATTGGATTTGTGACACGCATAATAGTACAGCTGATTGTTTTATATTTATAAGTATTAATCTAATTTTGTCATGAAACTAAAAAGATGATTGTGAATGACCTTTTGCTTAATTACCTTTCCAAATTTTGATTTGTGTTTATATTTTATAATATATTTTAGAATTTTATGAGTTCTGCTAAATTTGCAAATTGAGTTAGTGCAAGATTAACTTCGTGATTTTCTAACAATCGGTTCCTGTTTACAGTTCCATTATTTGTACATTAGGAAAAAAAAAAAAAGTACAAAGTTACAGGGATTTTTCAAAAACTCACCCCAAGCCTTGAGTTTATGGCCTACCATCGAATTTAAGTTAAAAAGAATGCACATGCAATTTAAGTTTAAGATAGACAAACCTGAAATAATGCCTACTAACTACAATAGGCCTACTTTCGGTATTTGTTGAGCAGTGTTCACTTGGGTTCATATAAATGGTATATTTTTTTTTTTTTTTATAAGCTATATATCACTTGAAGACTAGATCGACTGTTGAGAAGTTGAAGCGTTGTCACAATAAAGTGTGGCTATTCTTCCCGGAGGCTGCTTAGGAGTTATCAATGGGGCTAGCAGAGCCTCCTGCCCCGGACGCCACAGAACTCCCCCCAGTGAAATGCCTACTGCGAAGCTACACGACACGCTCGTGCCCTCACGTCGAGGTCAGCCACACGGACCTGGTAGGAACGTCAGTTGTAGAGCCAGTAGCTTTGTCAGGTGAGAGCGTGGTGTGCACACATTAAGGTCACTGAGAAGGCTTCGAACCACTCCTGTACTCTTATGTTGATAGTTGGTTCCGCACCGTGCAGTGAGTAAGCACAGGATGATACCGACATGAGTAGTCACCCAGTAGAAGAAACTTGATTTTGATGGTATGTTTTATGGTTGATAGGTGGCTGGTCTCGGACTGACACAGTTTGCTTTGTTGGTCGAGATCGGTTGATCCAAAGTTGTGATGGTTATTGACCAGTGTGTAGGATAAGCAGTTTGATGATGTAATCATTCGTTGAACGAATTGTAGTAAACAACTTCAGGAAGAAGCACTTTGGAGGCGAGTGTCAACGCATCACGAATGTTATTACCACTAGGCAACAACTTGGAGAGAGATTGGTTACTGGTTGCTGGTTTCGTTGTGCCAACTCTCAGTGGCACTATGTCAAGCTCCGGGTCACCAAATTTGGAAAGAGTTATGTGTTTCTAGTGTGATTGGAATAAAGCCACTCTTGCATAAGGGATATATGATGTTGAAGAAAGAGTGACGTGTTCACGATAGTGGCGTCTTTCCAGAGGCTATTTAGGAGTCATGTGAGTATCGCTAGCAGCCTCCATGCCCCAACGCCACAATGGATGGTGTTATGGAGTGTGGATGCTGGTAGTGGAAATTTAAATCCAGCAAAAAATGGTATAAGCGCTTGGTGGAACGTGTACTTTAGTTTTATTAATATAAATTGACTAATATTTAATTTGAATAAATTATATATAAAATAATGCTAAGAAAATCATATACATACAGCATACAAAAATCAATATAAATATTGGCTTCCTATCTTTCATGTAGGAGAGGATACGAAAACAACTGTTGAATGTGTTAATGATATATCCAATACATCAATTTTTATATTTTGTGATTTTTTTCGCTATTTTCAACAAATCAATATAGAGAAAGTGTATGTAATATATTTTGTTCAAAGACATAAATATGCAAAAAAAAAAAAAAAAAAAAAAAAAGTGCAAAAATTTTACACCCTCGATTTTTATAAAATACAACAGGATATACTCTAAAAAAATGAATAATGAGAATAGTGGAAATGAAATAATCGGTGCTTCTCTTTGGATAAAAAAGTTTACAGCCTCTCAGTTTTGTTAAAATGCCGATAGGATTTTTCCTTAATAGAAAATTTTTTTTTTTTTTGGAAAATCACAGGATATACGCTAAAAATATGATAATGAAGAATAGCAAAAACGAATATCAGCAGTCTGTAGGAAAAAAGTTACAGCCTCTCAAAGTTTAAAATTTTCCCATAGACTTTATTGTAAAAAAAAATTAGTGGCCATCCTAGTTCGTTTTAGGGATATCCTAGTTTCAGGTTATGATAAGGATTTGTTAATTCTATATAGGTTTTCTATGTGGTATACCTAAAAAAACATCATAACCTGACTTAAGAGGGCCTGAAATGAGACCTAACCTGGATAACAATTTGAAAGTGTATGGGATTTTTAAAGAACTTTGAGAGGCCGCTAACTTTTTCTTTCCTATAAGAGAGTGGCCGGCATTTTCGTTTTCTCTATTCTTCATTATTTTTTTTAGAGTAATCCTGTGATTTTCATAAAAATCAAGGGTGACAACCCTCTGGGAAACAATTATCAAAAATTTTTTTTAAAATTAAAATATTTTAAGAATAATTTACGTATATTTGAACAACATTTTTGTATACTTAAACTAAAGAATACCATAGGGTACGTGCAGAGCAGGTTACCATTAATGCATGGTAGACTGCTCATTGAAGAGCTTGCTCAAAATATTTTCTTCAGTAATATTCTTCATAAGATCATTTGATTTTGTTTGGTATATCTTAGAACTAGTATATATACCGACGGTCAATTTATTTAGTTGTTTTATTTATTTTTAACATGACTGAATATTCATTTCCCAAATCCAAATCTCCCTTTGACACTGAAACATATATATGACAGGGCCCTCCATGTTGCCTGATTTTTTTTCAGACCCAGTGGCCGCTTCTCTGTGAGCTGTGTTGGTCCTGTACACTGCTGCATAAAAAAAAAAAAAAAAAAAAAAAAAAAAATAATATAGCTATTAGGTATATATTATATTATATATACTATATAATATTATTATATATATATGATATATTATATATATATATAATATAGTATTTATATAATATATATATAGATAATATAATATTATATATAATATAGCGTCAGGCGGGTGACTGGGCCCGCCTCTTTAGGAGGGTGATTCGGTCCTATTTAATATAAAAAAATATTAGAAAAAAATCTTTTCTGTTTATAAAAGCCACGCGGTAGTACTACCAAGTTTTATTTAGATCATTTTTAATTCTAGAAAGTTTTTATTTTTTAATAAATAAATGTTATAAATTAGGGTACAAAATGCCCTTTCATAGAATTTGAGTTTCGAAAATTTTAGTTTTTTTTATTTATTTATACCTTAAGAAATGAGTAAATGGATTTCGATTATTTTTTAAATGTATAAAATTTGGGTGGTGTCAGTGATAATTGGCAAAGTAAATTTTTTGTTCCAAACAGTATTAGTGCTAATATCACGGGGCTACTTTGAGTCGCTAATTCACCCCGCAGTAACAATTGATTGTTGGGTGTAAGCGGACCCCATTGTGTTTTCATATTTTACGTATTATATTGACATTTTTATTATGTTATATATTATTTAAATATAATAAAGTTACTTAATAATTAAGTGAAAATTACAATAAAATGAAATTTATAAAAAAAAACTAATTCAAAAAGTGTCAAATTTTTGAGCGGAGAGGGGGTGTAATCATGACCACCTTTTTATCACTTCTGTTTATTAATTTTTCATCCTTCCTTTTCTTGCTACTCTTAATTATTTTTTTTAGGCTAGAAAAAACTTATTATATTAAGTAAATTAAGTATAATAAATTTGAATTTAATACGTAAAAGAGAATTATAAAACAGATGGTCCGATTCCAACCCTCCAAGTCAGCGGCTTGAAGGAGCTTTATTAAACTTTAATAAAAATTTTGTATTATTAAGAATTACATTATTATTTTTTTGTGTGCTATGACCTACTACTATATGGCGTTGAATTTCAGAAAAAAAAAAATTAAGAAAAGTGCATTAGGGGAAAGTCGGTAGACAAATTATACCTAAGTGGTCCAAGTCACCCTGGCCAGGATCTGCTATATGTGGATTTAATTTAAAAAGAGGATGCTGAATCCAACCATTCCAAATATTAATTGCTTAGTTGCTGGAGAAATAGATATTTCAAATCCTGCCAAAATGCTTTATATATTCATTTTATTGTGATTTCTAATTCTCCTATCATAGTCTAGTAAGAAGAACCTACTCTCAGTAAAATTGAGATTGGAATTTTTTTTTTACAAGCCCAAGTCTTATCCCCTCTAAGAAAACTTAAATGGAAAACATGCCCAGTTTCTCTAAATCTAATCTCATAACTCATTACTTGCAAAATTACAAGTTATTCTTGTAGCTTTTTGGTACACAAAATCAAGATTATGGCTAAATGCACTTTCTTAGATTTAAGGTCTAAACATGTGATATTAGTAAGCTGATTTAATTATACAACTATTACATGACTACTGTATTATAGGGCTTGATCATTACTTACCTCTTCACATTTATAAGCAACATTATGCTCAAATTAATTCTTAACATTTTTGGATTCCAAACAATGCTCTGATACCTCAAATTAGCCTACTACTAAAAATTATACCTAGTTCCTTTTCTTTTCCAGCAGACTCTAGCATTTACTTACTTTTTGTAATTAAAGTCATTTACATTTTTGGGCTATTGAACTTTGTTTGCCACTTATCAACCCAACCAAGTTTATCCAACTCTTGTTGAACTTTAATATGGTACAGCTTTTAAGATTCCCAACACAGTTAATTTTAATATAATCAGCAAACTTAAAAGATATATATTTTTTATTCTCTCATTCAAATTATACAGTATAAATTAAAAAAGTGTGCCCAGCACAAAACTATAAAGAACACTACTACTAGTGTGAAGATTTATGACCATTAAACAAATGCTAAAAAAAATTTTTTTTTCACTCAACCAATGATTAACTTTTAAAAAAGCTGAAGTATAGGTTATATCTTAGCTAATGTACTTAATATTATTATGAACTGGTATATCAAATTGACAGTTATTTTTATTCTTTTTCAGATTAAGAAGTGTGATTTTATCAATGACTTACATTGTAGGTCATTCTTTAGTACTTAATAATTAAAAATTTGTGTATAAAAGCTATGTATCTATGCCAATAAGGTAAGACAGTCTTTAATTAAAGCTACCACATATATATATAGGCCTTATTTAATTTTGATAATCTAAATTTGACCAGTAGCCAGTAGTAGTTACTGTGAAGAAGCATTTATTACATTACATTAAAATCTCTCTGAGTTATCATATTGCTATTTTAGCATCAAGATATATGGTGAGTGGATTAGATTAGAAGTATTTTTACTTCCGTATTTTCTTTCTTTTTATAATTATGCATTTCTCTTATTAAACATTAAAATAACTTGGTTTTTAAACATTCACCAAAATAAATTCCTTTGATTCCAACTTTACTATTATATACACTTTAAACAGGTCAGTACAAGGTCAGTATATATATATATATATATATTTTTATACAAAAGTTTTTAAAATTAATTTTTGTTTCTTATGTGGATTCTGATGACTGGTCCATTGAATTTGTTAACTGTCAATTTTTTTTGTTTTGTTTTTCTGTAAAGTACTGTATTTTAGTTTAACCAATATTAAATTTTTTATTACATAGCTACTGTATAATTATATATACTTTAGTACATTTAAATTTTTGTCTGCTATTGAATGGTTATAAAAAATTTAAAAATTCCATTTGGGAGTAAGCTTCTTGAATTTATTTTAGGAGTCTGTCTTAGAAATAATTTTACTGTATAATCATTTGTTTAGCCGTCATTTTTTTTTTTTTTTTTTTTTTTTTTTTTTTTTTCTTTTTGGCAATAATTTGCAGTAAAATAGTTTAAAATATTAATGCTGTGATATATTTTGTTCCAACTTATTATTGTTAATTTTTTTTTAGTGGCAGAGGAATTGGAAAGTTATATATTTGAATCAGTTCATATTTTTTGAAAAATTTTCTAAGTTCAAAAAATTTCTAAGTTAGAAAAGTTAAGTTTAAGTAGAGTTTTTTAAGAAAATTCTTTAGTGGCAAGTTTCTAGAATTATGCCACCAAAGGCTTGCCACTAAAGAATTTTCTTAAAAATTTAACTTTGCAATATTTGCAGCTAAATAGTTAAAATATTATGCTGTGATATATTTTCACTTATTATTAATTTTTTTTTAGTGCAGAGGAATTGTATATATTTTTTTTAAAATTCTTTTTAAAATGTTTTTCTTTAGCTAGATGTCAATTTATGTGCAAGTAAATAAATATTGGTGTCAATTTTATGTTGCTAAAAAAAAAGAAAAAAAAATACATTTCATGCACAATTATTTATTTTTACTAATAATGTCAAATACAACACTGTAAAAGTCTGTGTTTAAAAGTTACAATACTTTTTTGAAATAAGAAGTTTATAATGCTTAAAGGGATTCTTTCACTATTAATGTCTTGTAGATAGTAATTTCTTGCTTTTTTGTTGATCAGCAGCCGCTATTGGTTGTGTGGGATATTTTTTTTCTGTTAACACATTCATTGTTAAAATCTTTCATTTGTTTTCAGTGAGGGACACTCATAAGTTGGTAGTATGCTATAAAAAAACAACAACTTTTAAGTGGTGATTTTTAAAATTGAACAGTGTAGACTTGAGACCAGAATGATTGAAATTAATGTTTTAGACCATTTATTTGTGGCTACAGTTGTGATTAATTTTGCCAAATGAACATACAGTATTTTTTAAGGTATTGAAGTGTTTTTTTTTGTTACATGTGAATTTTCTTATAGCTGGTGTTTTTTTTCTTCTGAGAAATATTAAAGCCTGAAAGGTGAAAACTAGTATCATTTATATGTATAAAAATTTGTTCAAAACCAATGACTTTCTCATTTGAAACTTTTTGGAGCAATTAATTTTTTCTTTTCCCTTTATCGCCTTTTTGTCTTTTTTTTGTTTTTTTTTTTACTCTTGCAACAATTGTTATATGTATGGGTATTTTTTTTATGTAATCTCTAATTAAATTAAAAATCAGGTTACTTATTTCTTAAAACATATAATGAAAAGTTTTGGATTGAAAGTAATGTTTGTTTGTTTCTTTTTAAGAAACGCTTGTTATTGAATAAGTATTTATTTTATTTTTTGTTTTCGTTATCTTGTACCTTAGACTTTTAATTAAGATGCTGAGGTTATCCAAACAAGTAATGGATTTTATACCATCTGAAAAAATTTCCATTTTTAATTCAGCAACTATTACCTAATTTTTAGTTTATGTAAAATTATAGAAGTAGCTTATTCATTTTATTTTGGACACTTAAAATTTTTTTTTTTAGAAATTTTTACAGATTTATTTATTTTTTGTTTGTTAGTAGTAGTAGTGTGCGAATAGCTCATTATGATGTGGGAAAGAAATGAAATTAGCTGACAATTTTTTTAGCATTTATGTGTGTTACTTTCAATAAACTCTGAAGTTTACCATAAAATATGCAAAATATTAAGAAAGGTAATACAATAAATGGTTGGGTTGTTTTCTTGTTTAACAACAAAACTCGGGCATATTATCTTTATTGCACCAACTTAATTGGAATCTTTTCACCCGTCTATTTCTTTAGAGCCACAATTAGAACTAAGTGTATATATATATATATAGTCCCTGGATAAATTATTAGATGCACCTTGAATTTTTTGATATTTTGCATGTCTCAAGTAGAAAACGTTAGTATTAGTATATATATAATATATATATAGTATATATATATTATATATAATATATAAATAATATATTATATATATATATATATATATATATATATATAATATATATATATATATATATGATATATATATATATATATATATTATATATAGAACGTAATTATATACCCGTATATATATATATATATAAATATATATATATATAGCTTATATATTATAGTATATAGTATAGTATAGTATATATATATACTATATAATATATATATATATAATATATATATAATTATATATATATATAATATATATATATATATATATATAATATATATATATATAATATATATATAGTCCCTGGAATAAATTATAGACGCAACGCGATTCCTTTAAATTTTTTGATATTTTGCATGTCTCAAGTAGAAAACGTTAGTGATTAGAATTTCACATGCCTAAAACTTAAAGTAATTTGAATACTTGAATAAAAGATCTGGTAATATTAAGTCATCTTTTTCCACATTTTTTTACCAAAGTATCGTCATTCAAGGAAAAAGGCCAAATATTCAATATTTTGTTGTTTATACCTCCTTTTGCGGTTATTGAAGCTTTGATACTCCTTGCCATGCTATTGATGCATGATTGAATGGTTTCCTACATCTGTGGGTGATGATTGCAGACACGAATGAGCTTCTCAATCAGCTGTTTTAGTTGTAATGGCATCTTTTGCCACTTCTTTCTTTAGCAGCTCTCACACATTTTCTATTGGATTCATAATAGGGTGAATTTCTAGGCCAGGGAAGTAGAGGGGCATTCTCTTGCTGCAAAATGGCTTTAATTGATCGAGCGGTATGGCAGGGAGCCCCATCTTGCATGAAGACAAATGATTTTCCATTTGGAAACCAATCTTTCAATTGGGGAAGTAGCCTTTTCTGAAAAACTTCTTTGTATTAGTCTTGACGCATTGCCTCCTGGACCTCGTACAGATGGCCAGTGCCTTTTCCACTTACAACAGACCAATCATAACTTTGGTAGGATGTTTTACAGTCAGGGTGATATTTCTCACTAGGGCACCTTCGCACAAACTGAGATTTCTTCACCAGGATTTCAAATGAGCTCTCATTACCTAAACACACCTTAAATAATGAATAAAACATCATGTGTCCACCATTTCACTATTTCTTGAGTGTGGAAAAAACATATAGAGAATGGAAATCACATGAACAGAGTGGAAAACAGATAAACAGGGTAGAAAACAGAAGAATACTCATTGATCTCCAAAAGTCCAAATCCTTGTTCTTAGGTCTGTGGCCCACTTCAGACATTTCTCTTGCGTGGCTTTAGTCAACCTCGGCTTTTGAGCTGGTTTACATATCTGATAATTGCCAATGTACAGTTCTTTCACTTATGCTAATGCAACTGCTTTCAAGCCTGGATTTTATCTTTTTGGGTGTGGCAAACTGCTCTCAAGCAGATAACCGTCTTGTCAAGGATAATCTCTTCAAGCAACGTTTTGCTTGTGGTGTAACAGTGGACTTTCGGCCGCATTTCTTCCTATGAGGGATTAATTCTTCACCTAGCTGCATTTTCTTCTTAATTTGCCTCAGATGACTCGGAGATTAACAATTTACAAGAAACTTCACAATTTGAATATTCTTTAAAACTGAGCAACACATTTTCCTCTGCAGTTTTTTGCTGTGTTAAATCACTTGTTTTGCCCATAATGACTGCAAGGTAAACATTGCAAAAATACTTTCTCAAGAACATTGTAAACTGCTAATATAAGGACTCTACCAAATGTAACAATCCCATGGAAAAAAAAGAACCCAAAGGCTAAGATCTGAAACTGGCTCGTGTCTCGGTGTGCTACTCCGAGAAGGCTGCAATTTTGTAGCAATACTTTATTTCAAGATAAAATGCTAGATATTCCTGAAAAATAACATTCTCTTACATATGAAAAAGTTTGGAACAGCGTTATAGTAAAGAGTTAAAGCATGTAAATACTAATTACTATCGTTTTCATAAACTCAACGACAAATGGAAAATACAAAAAAATTCGAAAGTGTGTCCAGATAATTTTGTCAGTGGACTTGTGTTGTGTGTCGTGTGTGTGGTGAGTGTGTATATATATAGTATATATAGTATGATATATATATATATATATATATATATGATTATATATATATACTATTACTAATATATATAGTATATTAATATATATATAAATATGATGTTGTATATAGCAATATATTACGTGGTGATATATATAATATATATATATCATATAGTTATATAGCTATAGCTATATATATATGATTATATATACTATATATATTATATATAATATATATATATAATATATGATAATATTATATATATAATATAATATATAATATTATATAATATAATATATATATATATCATATATATATATATATATATATATAGGTAGCTATTGATCTTTTGGAACCTGTGTATAGTATATGGAGACCATCAGTTTAAATATTTATTCAATCACCTTACTTATTATTTACTTGAAGGTAAATAGAATTATTCTTAAGAAAGAGTTCGCTTTTTTTTTTTTCTTTTTGTTAGCCCAGTAGGTAAAGATGTTATTGTTTAAAAGCGCAAGAAAACAGAACTCTTCACTAGCTTGTATTGGTAGCATGACATACTGTTCTAGCTACATTTTTATTAATTCTTGTTACTGTGTGTGGTTTCAGTTTTCAAGTTTATATAATATATAAATATATATATATTATATATATATATTATATATAATATACTATATATAGTATATATATATATATATATGAGTATTATACTTATATATATATATATTTTATATATATATATGATATATATAGTATACTATATATTATATCCTTTTACCTTCTCAGATACCCTGACCACCCTCATGCAGTGGCCACACCTCGCAGGTACTTGCCAGCTGCATCAGGCCTGCTCCACAGATCGCTTAAGGCTGTGATTTCCGCCAGGTTATTCTGGGTGCTAGTTAGAGGGACTTGCACAAGGAGGAGAAGTGATACACAGTTTCTGGGGCCTGGTTGCATTTTATGTAGATATTTTGAAGGTACTGTTTGTTTAATGGTTGAAGCCTATTTTTGTAGTAAATTAATAAGTGGGTGTGACTCCGCATTTTAATTTGGCTAAAGATAACTGAATGGATTATTGGAAGAGAGTTAAATTCTGGTGCTATTTCTGATAAATTAATCTTAGTAATATATATATATAGTAGTATGGCAGTATTATAGTCTATATATATAAATATAATAATATATATATATAGTATATAAAGTATTATATTTATATAATATAAATATATTATCATATATTTAGCAATTTTCTATAGATATATATTAGATAAGGGATATAATATATATTATATAGTATATAATATATATATATTGATATTATAACTAGAGTATTATATATATATATATATATATAATATATATAATATATATATATATATACTATATATATAATACTATATATATATGAACTTATATATATATATATTATATAAGGATATATATATATATATATATATATATATATCTATATATATAGTATATAATAATTATTATATATATAATACTATAAGTATCATAGTATATATATATTTATTATATATATTATATATTATATATAATATATAATATATATATATATATATATATAATTATATAATATTATTAATATAATATATTATAGTAGGAAATCTTATTCCTTTCCATTCCTGAATAAAACTCTATTAAAGTTTATTTGAATCTAGTCAGGTGGTTTAAATTTCTATCTTTATTCTCGTTTATATGCAGTTTAATTCTTTTGAACTTTTTTTTCATGCTCATGCTAGTTCTTAAAATTAATTTCGTATTCACAGTGTGAGGATTAATTTTGAACAGGAATTTTTATGAACAGCAAGAACACAGTACTGACTTTTTATCAATTTAGTATAGAAAAAACTCTTGGGTAGTGAAACAGATTAAAGAATTTTGGAGTAAAACAGGAAAAGTACTTCTGACTTGAATAAAGAGCATAGACTTTGTGCCCCCTAACTACATCTCCAACTCTGCTTGTGACATGTTGCTGCATTTTGGAGTGGTTTCTTATAGTAAAATTTTACTTTCATGCCACGCTATAGAAGAAAGAGAGTATTGGCTCGTTTTGAGATAAAGATTTAGCAATAGATTGATTGAATGAAGGGAGAGTGGTGGAACAAGAAAGTATATATGATTGCTATAAAGATTGAAGATAGCCATAGTGGCTGGTAATGAGAATAGTAGTTTATGTACGTTTCACATTTCTAGCGAGATTATATATATATATATTATATATTATATATATAGTATATATATAATATATATATATATATATTATAATGATATATATATATATATATATATATATATATATATATATAGTTATATATATATAGAATGTAGCTTTTATTTATTTTAATGATTATATATATATCAACTAATATATATTAATATTATATTTATTATATATATATAGTAATATAATATAGTTGTGTTAATATAAATAAAATAAATAAGACATTATATTTATATATATATATATATATATATATATATATATATATTAGTTAGTATTAGATTTGATGTCACTTAACCTTATTTGGCATGTTTGACATTTGATAGTATTTATTTTTTGTTTTATTTTTTTGTAACTTGATTATTAATGTGACAAATAATTAATATTTGTAATTTTAGTTTTTGTTAAATTTTACATTTTATTTGTGCTTGACATTCAAGTCCTTTAATATTGCAAAATTTTGCATGTTTTTACAGGCAGTATGTGGTGTTGCAGACCCTCTTTCCAGTTACAGTAAGTATAATATATTATATATATATATATAATATATATATATATATAGTATATATATTATATATATATATATATATAGTATATATTATTTATATATATATATATAGTATAAGTTTATATTTATATATATATATAGTACAGTATATTATACGGTATATATCATATATATACTTATACTATACTATATATATATATATTATATAGTTAGTATACTATATTATATATATGTATATATATAAAATATATGAATAATATAGAGTAGTATATATTATATATATAGTATCTTATAATTATAAATGTTATATATGGTATATAATATATATATATAATTATATATAGTATAATACATAATATATTATAATAATATATATATTAATATATATAGTATATATATATATATTAGTATATATACTATTATTAATATAAAGCCTGATTGCCATTGATGTTAGTCTTTTTTATAAGATTGTGAATCAATCATGTTATTATTTAATGTTTCTTTTAAAATTAATATAATTT
>JABUQX010021232.1:0-23653 GCA_015478945.1 Trachelipus rathkii | reverse complement strand
CTAAATAAATCTTTACTCTTCCAGAAACTACACCCCCCCACTCGAACCTTCTAACCCCTCCCCCTCCTCACTTCTCCTCCTCAAACACTAACACTTTACTCTTACCAGAATTATTTTAAGCCCCTTTTTTCCGGCACATCTCTCAAAACTTCCCTCACCAAGTACCTGTAAAACCTCCGCGCCTCTTCGCCACTAGACAGTTATCATCCGCAACAGTCATTCATGTTTACTTCCCTCTATCATCCCATTTGTCAATTCCACCCCCCTCCCCCTCCCTCCACCATTCCTCTGCAAACACTCTCCATAACAAATTGAATAGCCACGGCGACATTAACACCCCTGCCTCAGTCCTCTCGCCACCCCAAACATCTCACTCTCCCTCCTAACGACTCTCACACACGATTCTTACTATTCTGTAAAAATGCCCTGATCTACCTTTACCTAATTACCCCCCACTCCATTTTCCACCAACACCCTTCCTATATTTCACACCTCCTTTCACTCTCCTAACCTGATCTAACTTAATATCTAAAAAAAACGACCCATACACTTTCCCTTTACCTCTTAATACTTTTCTCCACAAGATCTTTAGGTTTAAACACTTGAATCCACACCACCCCTTCCCTCGCCTAAATCCTCTGTTTCTTCCTCCCATTCTTCCTCCGTACACCCTCTCATCACTCTCTCCAATCATAATTCTAACGCATACACTTTCCCTACCACACTTAAAAAACATATAACCTCAATAATTCCCACATTCCATCCTATCCCCTTCCCCTTAATACACGGAACCAAACAACCTAATCCTCCCAATCCTGCGTACCACACACTCCTCCAGAACATATATAAAACCTGATACACACCACTTTCCCATCCAAACATATATTAAATATAAAACCTAATACAGCCACTCCATCCACCCCCTTATTACCTATGCCCTTCCTGTATATACATTTCCATCTCTCACACCATCCAGACCTCTCGACTTCCCTTTTTCCTTTTACCTTCAACGCCCTAATAATTTTCCTCCATTGTATTTCATCTCCCCCTCCCCCCTAATACATTTCCCCATCCCCACCTCATGCAAATCTCCTCCCTACCCCCCCCCCCCCACCTCATCAATTAGCCACTAAAAATTACTCTCCCCCACCTCTCCTCAACCTACTCCTCTCCTCCTATCCACTTCCCATCTCCTCGCTTTCTGATCTCCCCCACCCCTCCTTCTTCTTTCCTGTTTTTAGTTACTTCTGCAAAACATCTACTTCCTGATTCAAAATTGTCCACCCGTCACCTTCACACCACTCATCTTTTGCTCTTCTCTTCGCCTCTTCACCGCCCTCTTTGCTTCCACTCTAACCCTTCTCCTAGATTCCTCCCAACTTTTTTCCTCTCTCCTACGCCCCAAACATTTCACATTATAAGCGTCCTTTTCCTTTCACCACCCTCCTTCACCTCCTCCACTTCCACCATTCGCTCCCTTCCTTTCTGCTTGCACCCACCCTTTTTGCTCCACATACCCTTCTAGCCTCTTCAACATACTCCTCCCTTGCTAAATCATCCTCCACCCCCCTCCACCTCCCCCATTCCCGTCCCTCTCCCGTCTCTCCACCTATCCTCTCCATACCTCTCCTAAATTCCCTCTTACACACTGTCTCCTCGCAATTTTTTCCACCTTTTATCACTCCACTCTCCTCTTGGTCTCCCCTTTTCCTTAATCGTCACCTCTTCCTCCCAGACCCTTAACCTTGCAACCACCAAAGTATGATCCGATACCCCTCCCCGCCCCTCCATAAAAATACATTTACATTAATAATCTATCTCTAATCGCTTCCCATTGACACACACCAAATCCAGTACCGCCCTCCCCCCCTTATCTCGACTCTTCCAGTAACTTATTTGACATTTTCACTTTTTTTAAACCACGTATCCCCCACTATCATTCTTCTTTCAAAACACAACTCTATAACAGACTTTCTCCATTTACATTCCTCTCCCCTACCCCAAATGGTCATATTATTCTTCCCCCCCCTCCCTACCCACTCCTGCATTTAAATCCCCCCATAGACAAATTTTATCGTTTACCCCAAAAAACTTTCCCAGCACTTCATGTCAACTCATTCCAAAATCTTTATCTCTCTCCGTCCTCCCCGCTCCATTCGACGGGGGTTGTTTGCATATCACACTATAAAACAAACCCACAGTTTCCCACCCCCCAATTCACTTTTACCGCAATTATCCTTAAAACTCACCTGAACTACAACACCTTACCTTACCCACGACCTCTTTCCCTCATAACTATCCTACCCCTCCCTCCCCCTCACTCTCTCGTTCAACCCCGAAATCATACCCTATATTCCAAAATCCATCTCCCTCCTTCCCTTCAGCTTAGTTTCAGTTATCCCGCTAAACACTGCCAACCTCTTTTTCTTCAAAAACATTGAATCCCACTTCACTCCCTCTTTCACAATCTTCGTTGTACCCCTCTCACATCATACACCCCCCCACCCTTATTACCTCTCTCTCCCCATCTTTTCCCTTCTTCGTATATCTATTTCACCCAGGCTGCACGTTTGTGGACTCCCGGTCGGCGGTACTCCAAACACCTGAGCACCACCCCGCTCACCGATATACCCAAAACACCAACAATAAAACGGTTTTTATAATAATGGAGAATACCTCGGTAGTATAACATATAAAAAATATAAAAAATATAAAAAAATTAAAAATAACAAGGTTTAAAACCTACACCTGACCCTTAACGCGTAAATATCCTTTTGCATCTGCCCGAACGTCCCAGGTAGAGATATACAAGTTAAAAACCTACACACTATAAAAACCCCACCAACACACATACATACACACAATACATACATACATACAATAGCCATGTAATAAGTATAACACTGAAAAAAAGAATAAATTTAAAAATGATAATGTAAAATATAACAAGCGAGGACATATCTCATTTAGGTCATTAACAATTGCGTATCCATTATGTAAATTTCTTTATAACTGTCAGCAACAAGTGTTTTAAATGTCAGGAAACAGATGGTCAGCAAGTCAAATAAGAAAAGTTTTAAAATTTAGTCTATGATCTAAAATTTATTTAAAAGTTTCTGATATATTAAAAGGTTAACTATATACAAACCCCCAATTCTTTTTAAACAATATAGCTATCCCAATAAACAATATTACTTTCATTAAAATCCTTATTCTAATATATATATATATATATAATATATATATATAATATAAAATATATATATATATGATATCTATATAATATATATATATATATTATATATTATATATATATATATATTTAAAATATAATATATATAATATATTACATATAAAGTATACTATTCTAATAATAGTAGTAATATAAAATTATATATATATATATATATATATATAGTATATATACAATATATATATATATGATATTAATATATATATATATATATATATATATTATATATATAATAATATATATATATATATATAATATAGGTCATGGATTCACTCTAGATAAGAGCCACAATCTATATCTAAAAAACTACAACACTACCACGCAAAAGGCAATTATATTCGTGAATTGCTGGTCCAACTTTTAATGCGAAAAAATAAAAATCAAAATAATATATATATATATATAATATATAATTATATATAATATATATATAGTAATATAATATAATATAATATAATATAATATATAGTATATATATATATATAATATATTAAATATATACATAATAAATATATATATATGCTATAATAATATATTATATATATATATATCATAATAATATAATATATATATATATAATATAATATATATTATATATATATATATATAGAGTATATATAATATATATCATATATTATATATAATAATAATAATATAAATATATCTCAAAAACTACAAGATAGGCTAGCAGCAGCAAGATGAATACATTTTTAGGGAAATCCCGTGCTTAAATTTTGTGGATAGAAAATGGTAAGAAAATAAGAAATAAATGCTAAAAAAAAAGAAATTATTCGTTAATTCGTCATTTTTAGTAATATGATTAGAATGCCTATTTAGAGACCTTTTTATCGTTTACTCGTTTTAAAATAAGATAGACTTTTCTATAATTTAAATTTTGCTTTTTTCTAACTAAACAATACCCAAGTTATACCCCACCGATGCAGGATCGCTCTCACCGTGGGGGTCTCTCGGCCGTTCCGGAACTATACGGAGATAGGACTAATTTCCCAACTACCCCTCCGGGCGAGCTCCAAGGAACACCCCCCCCCTTTTGTATTTGGGTGTCGCCGGGAGAGTTTTCCTCCGCCCCTCCACTACGGGGGTATGAAAACGTCCCCCCCCCCTGTTTTTTCCCCTCTCGGCTCAAGCCCCGCTAAAAATTGCCTTAAACCTTTACCCAAAATAATATAATATATACACTATGTCCCAGCACCCCCCCCCCAGCCCCCATAGTAGCAAGGGCATATTGAACTAAGCCCTTTTTACCCCTAACCTCTTTTAAACCCCCAACCTCGTCACTTTTTTACGCCCCACCCGTAAAATGTTGGGAACCCAAATTTTTTGGCAACCCTAATTTTTTGGCAACCCTAATTTTTTGGCAACCCTAATTTTTTGAGAACCCTAATTTTTGGCGCCCCTTCGGAGAAGGGGCGCGCCAAACTTTGCGAAGAGCAACCGTGTGTACGTGTCTCCCCCTATTTGTCCCCCCCTTAAGGGCTAGCCCCTTGTTTTTATATTTTGCCTTATAATTTCTACCTGATTACCTGACCTTTATACCGATTTCTGACCTTGATAACCGTTACAAGGTTTGTACCTTTCCTAACTTGAACGGATGTATGTATCATCCTAACTTGAACGTATATATGTATCTACCCTAACTTGATCACACACCTACATGCACACACACACACACACACACACGACCACACACACACACACACACACACACGCTATTAGCGCGCGCGGTTATGACTCACGCCTTTCATCTGCTCTTAGCCGTCCTTTTTGACTCAAGTCTTACCTCTTTTTTTTCCCTGTTCATTCTATCTGTCATAAATCAAAATTAAAACCACAAAATTTTAAAGACAAAGGGACATTAAAATTGTACGTTTAGAACACATTAGACCACAAACTCACAACGCAAAATCTGAAAATATATTTTAAATATTTCAAGTAGAGGAATATATAAACTTTTGCAAGTATCAATAAATATATGAATAAATAAATATGACAAACAAATTTACGTATTAGATAATAATTAAAAATGAATGAATAATAATAAAATATAATAATACAAATTAATAATAATTAATAATAATAATAAATAATAATAATAATGTAATAATATATAATAAAAATAATAATAATAGATAATAATTAATAATAATAATAAAATAAAAAAAATAATTAATAATAATGAATAATAATAATAATAGATTTAATAATAATTAATAATAATAAAAAATAATAATAATAATAATAATAAAATAATAATTATAATATAATTATATATATTAAATATATAAATCATAATATATATATATCTATATTATATATATACATATATATATATTATTACTATAACATTATTATTATTATTATAGTATAAGTTCAGATATGTATATACTATATAAGAACGCTTACTAAACACCCACAAGCCAGCGAAAACAATTACCAAGTGCAATCCGATATTTATAACTAATACAAATACTTTTAAGTAATAAAATTATAATTTAAATTTTATATATAGTATATATATATATCGAGAATACCCACGGTGGAAGACGTACTCCTTGAATTCGCCTCCGTGCACACCTACAACACACACACACACACACACAACACACAGCATACACACACACACATAATAATAATTAATTATTATTAATATAATAATATAAATATCTATTATATATAATTATATAGATAATATAATATTATAATATATATATATATATATAGTATATTATAAATATATATAGAATATATAATAAATATAATATATATATATATATATAATATATATATTATATATCATATTATATATATAATAATTATATTAAGCGAGCACGTGGAACGCTCCCTTGAATTCGACACGTGCTACCCTACACTTACCCGCACTTACACTTATACACACATACACTATGCCACTTATACGCACTATGGACACTATATACACACATACACACTATGACACTTATACACACATACACCCCCCTTAGACACTTACACACACCCAGTACACACACCCCCATACATACACACTATGACATTTATACACACAGATACACTCACCCCTAGGCACTTATACACACATTCACACACCCTTAGACACTTACACTCTCCCATAGACACTTACACTTACACTCACACACACAATACACTTACACGTATGACAGCTTATACACAACTATTCACTTTATACACACAATCCAATATGCACAACTACACACAGACACTATTGCCTGTATACACACATTCTCTATGACACTTACACACTTATACTCTCCATAGACACTTACACTCAAACCCATATACACTTACACTTACCCATATACACTTACACTCACCAAACACTTAATAAAACACAACACCACCACTACATACAACACACATGACACCTATGCGCACTACACTCACCATAGACACTTACACACTATCCCTTATACACTTACACTCACACACAATTACACTTTACACTTACGCTCACCCGCACTCCAATATTTGAATGCGTCAACTTTGAGGCCTCAATTTTGATCTGCCTCAACTTATACCTCAGCTTTTGATGGTCTCAATCTTTGATGACCCTCAAGCATTATTGAGCCAGTATATTTGATGGTTCCAGTACATTTTGATGTCGGCCAATCAACCCGTAAGGAGTACTCTAGGCGTGTTCTATTATTTCTATGAGTATTCTTGGAGTGCCCATTGAGTGCCAATGAGTGCCAACTGTGAATGCCACATAATGCCAATGCACAGTGCCACATAAGTCCAATGACAGTGTCACATATGCCAACCTGAGTGCCACTTTTTTCAAGCCTTATTCTAAGCCTCCCCCCTGAGCTAAATACCCTTCAATATGGGGTCGTACCCAAAAGTTATAAGGTAGAGGAATCACGATTGTGTATATTACCAGGTTCTAGGATGGCTTCCTAGTATGAGTTAGCTCTTTTCCAGCCTACCCTGATCACTACTAAACATCCCTACATATGGTGTGTCTACCCCTATTTATAAGTATTAGGAGTCGATTGCTGATATTATAATATTGCTAGGATGCTTTTCTACTATAGTTAGGCAGGTTCTAGCCTGCCCACATCATAAAGCAGAGCAATATTGATGGCCTTCCCCATAAGTCATAGAGATCAAACCAGGCCAAATCCGCCCCCGCGTGAAGGGCCACGAATCCGCCCACCGCGCCCCCCGCCCTCCGCAGTCCACCGCCACGTCCGCAGGGCTGCCCGCACCGCAATATTCCCGCGCGTAAGCCGCCGCCGCGTCCCCCGCACTCAAATTAACACCGCATACGATAAATACCTATATCAAGTACACTATTCAAAGAAATTCATGGCAAATATACTATTGAAAGTCATTCATTTTTATTTCAACTTTTAACAATTTCTATTAAAAACATGTTTTTCATTGCCATAAACAACTCGTAACTCCATTACAGAGCCATATTATTAATGTTCACCTCCTTCATGGTTGTTAATATTAAAGGGCTTCAACAAAAATTTTTCTAATATACTATGATTAATTTCTTCATACTTAAACATTTATTAAAAACAATGACTTTACATAAACTTCAAAACTATAAATCAATAGCCTCACATTGCATAGCAGCAGACGTCTGTTATAGTCAAGGCCTTTGTTTTACTGCCTTTACTATGTACTGCTAACATCTGCCTACTATTTATTAACATGATTTTTCTTTTATATTTGTA
This sequence comes from Trachelipus rathkii, assembly GCA_015478945.1. Taxonomy (NCBI): domain Eukaryota; kingdom Metazoa; phylum Arthropoda; class Malacostraca; order Isopoda; family Trachelipodidae; genus Trachelipus; species Trachelipus rathkii. Next base: position 15,679 of record JABUQX010021232.1, on the reverse strand, counting down.
TTAATTACTTTTAATTTATAAATTTATAAAAATTGATATAAAAGAAAAATAAAATTGATATATAAACATTTTATCTTACTACAATTGTACGAATTTTAATTAAAAACATATACTTTACAGACCTAAAGCAGTAAAACAGTAAATCAATAGTTCAATTGCCTACCAAAGAATTATAGTGCTTTTGTTTTACTGCTTTACTGCGTTAACTCTTCTGCTTTACTGCTTAACCTCATATATTTATTAACATTACATACCTTAAAGGCAGTAAAATCAGTAAAATCAACATAACGTGTGCCTAGCAACAAACGATTGAAGCTTTTGTTTTACTATTTAACTTTTTAATCTCATATGTTTTTACTGCTTTAACTTCATATATTTATTAACATTAACAGACGATTTAAAAGCAGTAAATCAGTAAACAATAAAATTTCTTCTCTGCTAACATAGATAGTGGCTTTGTTTTAGCTGTTTTAATGCTTTAACTCAGATGCTTTACTGTGTTTTACTGCCTTAACTCATATGCTTCGCTTTTACTGAAATATTTCTTCACATTAAGTTTTTTTTTATTTTTTTTAATACTTCTTATTATTATTATTATTATGTTTTATATTATTTTTATTTATCTATTATTTTATTTATTTGTGGTCAGATTTAGTGTTATTTACTTCATGCCTATCGTTATTATTATGTAACACATTACACTATATATATATATATCACCCACACACACACACACACACTAACAACATAACATCCCCTTATCAAAAACATGCGCTCGTTCAGCTCGTATCAATTTGCAATCACTTCATGCCATTTAGTTATTGTATTATTTCATTAATTTCTTATGATTTCCATAAAAATCAATCTTTTTGTACAGCAACAATCCAAAAAGTTTATTATAACAGCTATAATACTTTTTTTAATAAATTTGAATAACTATCACTTTATTCTGAAAATAAATTTTTCACTAAAATTTTATGAAATCTTATTAAAAACATATATTGTCGACCTTAAAGCATTTTAAAAGATCAGTAAATCATAAGGCAAGCCCTAGCAGCCCTCTACACCAATCTATGCCACGTTTTTTCTATTGACTTACTGCTTTACATCATCTTTACCATGTAATAAGTATAAAAAGAACAAAATAAGTTCTTCTTTGCTAACATAACATGTATTTATTAAAATCCTTATAAGTATTTATTAAAAATAACAATATTCCCTTACTTTTATTATTCGGCTCAATGTTAAACTAATAATATTTGAGAATAGCTTTTTTTAATAATTCGATTTTCTTTATATTATTATTAGATATTTATATTATTATTATATATTATATTATATATTATTATTATTATTATTAATTATTATATTATTATATATATCTATGTTTACATACAAATCCAGCACAGAAAACACAACAACGCCACTCCTTACAGATACAAAACTGACCTCGTTCTGTAAAATGTGTTGAAATAACTACTTTAGCCTAAATTTAGGATAAGCCTTTTTGTACCCCGGGCGATTTTAGCCTAATACCAGGTCAAAATATATTTCAAACTGACCTTTCTCTGTAAATTGGTAAATAAAACCAGACTTAGCTTAAAGTTTCAGGTTAAGCCTTTTTGTATCCCGGCTTCTTTAAGCCTAATACCAGGTCAAAAGTAATTCCAGTATAGACAAAGAATGAGAATCAATGTTATATTTTATAAAATATAACTTTTCAAACTTGAAACATGGTATCGGTAAGATCCCTTACACAGTAAGAAGAAAAGTTTTCCTTTCTTGTATTGACCCGCAGTAAATCCTTACCTTCTATATACCTTCATGGATTGGTCGGAGAATAATTTTATAGCCTTTTGCCTTTTAGAGTATGTAAAAACCATGATTTTTTCATATCCTCGAGGCCTTACCTGGATTGGATGAAAATTAATTTTGTTCTTAAACTACATTGAGCAGGTGTGTTTTTAGAACCCAAACTCATTTTAAATCATACGTTTTAAGCTGTTAGGCGCGCACAAGTTCTCTATTTTAAAAAAGGTGTTTTATTTTACTAAGTGTATATCATATTTATAATAAATACTTTTACATTGAAAATAATTATTAATCACTAGAATAGATAATAATTAATTCACTAGATTATAGTAGATCACGTGAAGCCCAACGCTTCTTACCTGCTTAAAGGATCTTACCGATCGCAGCATGTTTCAGTTTGAAATATATTTATAAGAATAATAATATGATTCTCAATTCTTGTCTATACTGAATTACCTTTTGCCTGGTATTAGGCTTAAAGCAGCCCGGATACAAAAAGGCTTATCCGAAATTTAGGCCTAACATAGTTATTTCACCACATTTTACAGAAAAAGTCAGTTTGAAATATATATTTTGACCTGGTATTATGCCTGAGAATCCCCCGGGTACAAAAAGCCATCATGATTGTATTTCTCGCTATTATCTTCAACACATTTTACAGAACGAAGGGTTCAGTTGTCGCGATATCTGAAGAGTGCGCGTTGTTGCTGTTTCTCGTCTGATTTGTAGTACATAAGGATAATAATAATAATTAATAAATAATAATAATAATAGATAATAATAATAATTAATAATAATAATAATATAATAATAATTAATAAAAATAATAATAATAAATTAATAATAATAATAATTATAATAATAATAAAGAAAAAACTAAATTATCTTAATAATACTTTGAATATATTTTTAGAGTTAACAATCGATAGCGAATAATCATAATAATGTGAATAATGTTAGTTTTAAATAAAAACGCTAGAATTATTTTTAAGAAATTTACTATATTATGTTAGCAGAGAACAACTTATTTGTATTTAACTTCATTATCATGGCTAAAGATGATGTTGAAAGCGTAAGTCAAATAGAACTAAACTGCATAGCTTGTGTAGAGGGCTGTAGGGCTTGCCTTAACCGATTTTAACGACTTTATTCTTTAAGGTACGTAAAAATTATGTTTTTAATATAAAATTCTCATAAAAAATTTTTGTAATAAATTATTTTAAAACTTGATATTTAAACATTTATAAACAAAAAGTATTATCAGTTAATAATAAATTCTTTGTTCAAAATAAATATCTTCTAAATAGAAGTTTAAGAAACTTATGAAATAATTTTAGTTGTCTATGTGATAGCTAATATAAATGTACGTGTTTAATTAACATAAAATGTTTAATAATTAAATAGATTTTATGTGAGCTCGTGGTTAGTGTGTTGTTGTGTGTGTGTGTTGTGTGTGTGTGTTGGTGGTGTGTGGTTGTGTGTGCGTGTGTGTAATAATTTATATTTTGTGTATTGTTAAATAATAATAACAATAAGCATGAAGTAAAAAACACTACTATTAGTTAATATAAAATAATAAATAAAATAATAAAAGATAACATAATAATAATAAAAATAAACTCAATAAATAATAAAAGATAAATAAAAAGTAAATAAAACATAAATAAATAAGAAACGTTAATGTGAATAAGTCAATGAGTGGTTATAAAGCTGTCATATCGATGGAACAATTAATGTACCACAGATAAAACAGTAAAGCATATGATTTAAGCATTAAAACAGATAAAACAAAAAGCCTACTAATCCCTTTTTGATAAGGAATGAGCATAAATGGAGAAGAATTGACGAAAATGATTAATGTAAGTAAATATGAGATGGAAAGTATAAAGTTAGAAGTTAAAGACAGTGAAACGAAAGCCAAAAGGATACTTATCTTTTGTTGTCTAGGCAAACAAACAGTTATTGAGTTACTGATTACTGCTTTAAGTATTAATGTTAATTAAATTATAGAGTTAAAGTCAGGTAAAACATATGGATTAAACAGAAAGCAGGTTAAAACAAAAGCCATACTAATCCCTTTGTTCTAGGTAACACCTCTATTGATTACTGTTTTACTGCTTTAAAGGTTGTAAAGTATATGTTTTTAATAAAATTTCCTACAATTGTAGTAAAATAAAATGTTTATTAATCAGACACTTTGTAAAATACTTCTTGCATACAATTTCTAAAAATTTATATTTAAAAAGTAATAAATAAAAAAATATGAAAGAATAACTTAATTTGGAAAATTACGATGTTAAAGCAGTAAATCACGTTAAAGCAGTTAAACAAAGCCTACTATTCACTCTTGTCGCTATGCAATGAGCTATATTTACTGTGTTTAAGTTATGTAAAGGCGTTATATGTATTTTAAGTAAAAACATGTTAAAGTGATGAAAGTAGAAATGAATCATATAATATTTTAAAAAGTTTTTTTGTCATGAGTTTACGAATTAATATCAAACTATGAAATATGTAAAGTTAAATTAATAATATAGGTTCGTAATGAGTTACTAGTTTTTAGTGATCCGCAAAAATGTTTTGAATAAAAATGTTTAAGTATGAAATAAAAATGAATGCCTCATAGTATATATATTTGAAATGATATTCTTTGAATAGTTTACAGTTATATCATATGATCGTGTCGGCATGTGTAATAATTGCGCCGCGGGGCGCACTCCGGCAGGCGTTCACGCGAAATAATTGCGCCTGCGGTGCTACGCGGCGGCGTGTGACGCGCGGGCGGGGCGCGCGGCGGGCGGATTCGTGGCCCTTCACGCGGAGGCGCATGTTGTTGCCCTGGTGATCCTCTTACTGAACCTAGGGGGAAGCCTATCAATAATCTAGCTTGCGATTATGATGTAGCAGCCTTATGAACATATGCTAAACTCACTATATTTTTAAAAATCAACTAATTAAAAACCTTTGATAGGATACAATAATTTCTCGATCTTATGTTTAATTTACATAAAGAACTTGATTCCTGAAAACATTATTTCGTAAAATGGTTCCAGAAATTTATAATGACCGCATCTGCAACTTCGGAAAATTACTTTCACCAAGAATTTAACTGCACAAATCTCAGGCTAAATTTAACAGCTCCTAAGCATATTTTGTATTATGAGTTCCATTCGGGGAAATATCAGGTTACAGAAATTCCACGTTAAAATTGATGTTTTGTCTTGAAAAAACTTTACAAGAGTTTTAAATCTTAGATTTATATTTTTGAGTGAAAACAAAAAACATTGGGAATGTATTTTAAATTTAAAATAAACTCCCGTCTTAACCTTTATTTCATTACAGAATATATTCATACACAGTGCGTGACTGCAGTCCACCTACATAGAAAGTACAATACAAGCCTTTCCATATGTATAGCTGACAGTAAAAGTAATGTTCATTTAAACTCTAGACATGTTCCATCATCCCCTCCTATCATGCTAAAATGCTCCTTCTTCTTCATGGGAAAACGGACCATATGAGATACGTTTACTATTCGTAAATGACGAATTTATTTAGAATACATAAAATAAAAAGATCAATACGTAGAAATATATAGGAAATAAAAATATTGAAAGTATTAAAATTGCCAAAAGTACTTGCAAGTACTTTGCAAATTTTCAAGTAACAAAGTTTGCAAGTGACAAGTCACAATTTACAAGTGTATCCAAGTACAATACAATACAAGTACAATACAAGTGTTTTTACAAGTGTATCCAAGTACAATAACAAGTTGACCAATACTTGTAACTAAACCCAAGCCATGATATATATATATAATAATAGTACTAAATATATATATATATATATATGATAAAGATATACTATATACTATATAATATACGATATATAGTATTATATATATATAGTATATATATATAGTATATATATATATTATTGTCTTAGTTGGGCTCGCCCTAAAATTCTTTACAAATTCTTCAATTGTTCAATAGTAGACTAAAGTGTTTGGCACCACTGCTCTAGCATAATCAACTTTTTAATCAGACCATGTTTTTATTCTATACTATTTCAGTATTTTCCGTTAAAACGAAAACACAATAATGATGAATTGTTAAAATTGTATTTTAAAAAGAGCAATCCACTCTGAAAGTCCAGTATAGCGTTTCTCTCTGTCCCTTGGAACAAATTCTCTTTACATTTTATATAAAATAAAGGAATTATTCATAAAGATTATAAATAGCAGAAAAACAAAGGGAGAAAGAAGTTCAACACTTGTAAAGAAATTGAAGTTAATGCGAACGGTTAATAGGTTTGTTTAATCATTCTCCAAGACTATCAAAATATTACTCAACGTATTAAGAAATGGAAAGTCGAAATGTCAATAACATAATTATCTTGAAAACAAAAGAAAAACAGTCATTAATATATATATATATATATAATATATATATACTATATAATATATATATAATAGTATATATTGATAATAAATATTAATAATATATAAATATATATATATTATAATATATAGTATATAATAATATATATATATATATATTTATATACTTATATATAATAGTGACAATGGTATGTCCAATAACTAAAATTATATACAATAAAACAATATTTTCATAAGGAAACATGTAGTTTATTATATCATTAAACATGTATATAAACATATAACACCACCGCAACAAACACGTATATAACATATCCTACCAAATAAATTTCATTTTAAATATAAATATACATTTTAAAATTTATAAAATATGGAGTAAATTTTTTTTATATAAGAGTTTTGGATTATTCTTGATTTTCCCATTTTTAAACTTCAACTAACATATTTGAGCAATTGTAAAATGCTGTTAAAAAAAACTTTAAAATCATATGCCTTTTAATATGTATTTTTTAATATAAACCAACTATATTATAATTATATATATATACATATAGTATATATATATATACTATCATACTATATATACTATATATTATATATGTATATTACTGTATAATAGATAGTATTATATATATATATATATAATATATATATATATAATATAAAAATATATATATATATATATATATATATCAGAGGTGGGCATTCCGCAATTGCGGACTACCAAAAAATTGCAGAGTTGCTGTTGGGATAATTTGAAAAAAGTTGCGGAATTGTAGTTAGGGAAATGCCTAAATCATTCCGCAATTTAAGTTTGCAGTCCGCAGTGCGCAATTCTGCAATTCCGCAATTAGTGGACTACCCAAAAAAATTGTGGAATTGGACCACCCCTCTATCTGTGGACCTGTTTCCCAAGCAGAAGAGAGAGGCCTGGGGTGGACCTCTTTATCAAGTATATTTCCCCTGTCCCCTACTCAGCGGCTGTGGAGAGATTGTTCTTATTTTTGCCAAAGTTTGCGAATCAAAATTTTGACATAAGTACGAACGAAATTATATATATAGACTTTTACTTGAATTGTTGAGGTATTCACTTCGTTTCTACACGATTCTTCTCTTTGACTAGCTTCATCTCACAAGAAAATCAAGATACAAGAAATTCCAATCTCAGCAAGTGAGGTAAAATTTCAGGGTAAGTCCGCGACTGCAAAAAGAAGACTCGCAAAGATTTCAGGAACAAAATTTAGGACGAAAACGCAGACAAACCCAAGAGAGTTCTTGAGTACGCGAAGAGAGGAGAGAGAGAGAGAGAGAGAGAGAGAGGGAAGGAAGAAGAGAGAGAGAGAGAGAGAGAAGAGAGAGAGAGAGAGAGAGAGAGAGAGAGAGAACCTAAACCAGAAGGAATCTTGTTGTTACTTATTGAATAAACCATCATTGATTTCACATATTTTAAATCTCCCTCTAATAAATATATAGGTCTTCACGAAATAATAAGAAGCAATCTCCAAAAAGAGGCATTATATATATATATATATATAGATATATATATATAATATAAATATATATATATATATATATATATATATATATAATACTATATATATATTATATATATATGTTTGCTACTGATCTCTTATATATAGAGTCACGCTGGGGAAAGGCATGGGTTCGCATCAATGGTTCCAAATCCTAAGACAGCAATTAACTTTTACAGCAGTTCCAGTAGTTCCCATCCTTCAATAAGTTAATGCTGTGAGGTGCGAACTTTTGTAAAAAAAAAATATTTTAACCACATAATCTATGTAAGAACTACTAATTTCTGTATATATATATGTATTAATATATATTATATATTTAAATATATTAAATTATACTTTTAATATATTATATATATATTATATATAAGTTATATATATATATATATATATATATAATATATAATATATATAATAATATACAGTATATATATATATATCTATATAATATATATATTTTATAGTTATTATTATATATATATATATATATATATATATATATATATATATATAAGTAATAATATATATATTATATATAATATATTATACTACTTCATATATATATAATATACTATAATATAATATTATATATAGTATATACTATATATATATATATAATATATATACATATATATTATATTATATATACTAATATATTATATATATATAATATAAATGTATAGATTATATATATATATAAATATATATATTATATATATATATGTCTATTAAAAAAAAAATTAGAGAAATCATGATTCCTAAAAACGATTTTTCTTACCATTTCAAGAAACGGACCAAAGATGGATTCCAAAATACCAAAAATTGTTGACCTTGATCGGCGCTTTTTAATTATTGCTTCTGCTTCTCATTATATTTCCACACTTGAGCTAATCCTCATAACCCATATATATATTATTAATGTAGTTAGTAAATTTATATATATATAATATATATATATACTATATATAATATATATATATATATATATATATATTATATATATATATATATATATTATATTATTATTTATATCTCTCTCCCACTCCCCTCCTCGAGAAACCGAGTTCGGTGATTCTCTAGAATATTGGAGCCACCACACAGCAGGCTAGACCCAGAAATGCGTAAAAAGGTTTGTAACAAAGTTGCGTCTGATGCAGAGTTGGGGAGTTTTTGATTTTTTATAGAAAAAAAATCAATTTTTGATCTTTTTTGGATTTTTTTGGATTTTTTAAGCACAAATTGCTTTTTTATTTTATTATTTTATAAAATTTTAGTAAAATATTCCTAATTATTGCCTAATTAATAATAAGTTAGTAATTACCAATATTAATTCATTTTATTTTAGTTTTAATTAAGTTATGTAAATTATTATATATATATATATACTATATATAGATTATAATATGGATATATATAGTATATATATACTATTTATTATTTATATATTATATATATATATATATAATGTATACTATTATTATATATATATATATATATACTGTATATATTCTGTGAGTAGTACTCTAAATTTTATTATTTCTTTATAAAAATTAATTTTGAAACTACATTGATGAATATATACTGTATTTACTTAATTTATTACTTTAAATATACTTATCAGTAATTAGGTGATAATTAGGAATTTAAATTGATTAATTAAGAAAATATTGATAAACCTATTAAAATAAAAATAAAAAAAATATAATTAGAAATATAAAATGTGATATGAATAAATATACAATAATATTTTTTTTTCATAAAAAGTATTATCAAATATAAAAAATTTATTTTGATTTTATGATTTTTAAATATAAATAAATGAATGGTTGTTACCCTGTTTGTTTGTGTGAGTGCACTAAGAGGAGGAGACGGGTAAAGGGATAGCTAAAGGTTCTGCTGTGACAGGAATATATTATATATATATATATAATAATATATAGTAATATAATAGATATTAAATATAAATTATATTTATTTATTTATAGATAAATATTATATATATATTAGTAATATGTGTGTCTTTGATGTATATAAATATATATAATAATAGTTAAATAGTATAATGTAATTAAACATATAGTGACTATAATATAGTATTATTATCATTTATTATAAAGTTAGTATTATATATATAATAATTATATATTAGTAGTATATATATATCATATATTATATATATATTGCTTAACGATGATAATAAAAACCGCCAGTTATAGCAAATTTAGACTACACAAAGAAAGAAGATGTTTATCAGGTTTAAAATAATCTTATGTTTACTTGATTATTTTTTTGAATTTAAACAATTTCATCCAAAATATTCTTGACATATAACAATAGAATATTATTGTTTTCGTTAAAAGCTAAATTTATTTTTATATAACGAAGGCGTCAAAAGGTCTGACTTTGCTGATAAATATCACGGATACCCGTGAAAAATTGATATAATATAAAGACGTTTGTCCACTCTTTTTTTTTATGTCTTTCATGGAGTGACTTGTCTGGATAGTTATTGTAGTGATCTGTCACTTCACCGTTGAAAAATTTTGAATAAACAAGCACTGAAAGTTTGTATGAAGAATGGTCGCTGAGACTATCAAGAGCGGTTGACGTGCGAAGTCAACAAATAAGGAGATAAAACATTCAACGGGATTAGGAATCTTCAATCAGAAGGAATGCTTGAAGACGGTCGGAAAACTATCAGAAGAGAATATCTACGTTTGAAGACTGAAGCGCTTCGTCTATTGGATAAATCGTTTATTGAGTGGCCAGTAACCGTCAATAGAGAGTAGATTCCTGAAACTTAGGATCTCAACTGAAAGATTATTTCGTGAGGTTCATCTTTCGTTGAATAGTAATAACAATTTCTCCCCAGTAAGAGAACATATATGATTTGTTATGATCATTTTCGAGTCCATAACAGATAACGTTAGATATTTATTTTATACTTATCCGATCATTGTAATAGATTTGTGAAGCAAAATATATCCTAGACGAACAGACTTCATTTAATTTATTTTACACATAACGAATTCCAGGGAAAGTTCCTATCTTTTTTTTTTTTTTTTTTTTTATATGGTTGATCCCCATCCATATCTAGGGGCCTCCGCTCCGGGAAAGATCGTTATTTTTATTTACAAAAATAAGATATGGTAAGTTTTGTTAATTCGTGCAAACTTTAGGCGAAAAGCAGAGTTGGTTAGATATTTATTGAAGGATTACATAATCGCTGATTGGGAACTTGAAATTGATCTATATTGTATATAAACTTAAGGAATATGGATTTTTTTTACGAAATCGTGATCTCTTTCATAAGAACGAAGTTCGTGCCTCTGAGTTTTTACATTGAGTGTTTTTGTAGGAAGATATTTGCTCTGGTTTTAAATTTTGAAAGGTGAGATTCTCAGAAAGGAGAATGTGTTTAGTAAGAGAGCGATCGAAGTTTACATTGAGAAGACGACCAGAAGACTGATTGCGGCGCTTAGCAATAAAGAGAGTCGCTAAGAATCAGAGATAGCTTTGCAGCACAAAGATAAGTTTTGCTTATGAAGAGGCAGCCAGAAAGAGAAGCCACTGTTTAGAGAAAACATCACAAAGAGAAGCCAGACGAAAGCTGAAGGAGTCTGAAAAAGAGTGAGTCCCCAAATGAACGCAACAATTTTTTTGTGTGAGCATCTAACTCCACTAGGATCGACTTTTGAACTATTCGCAAAACGTGCGACAAATGATTTTCCCGAAAGGGGGCGCAAAGTTTTCGGAAGAATTTCTCATGATAAATTGTATTTAGGTTTTTGGTTCGCGGCAAATAATAATTGAGTGATTTGACGAGCACAAAGAGAGTTGTATTCTACAGACCATCAGCGATTTCCCATTTGACGGGGGGATAAAATGCTACGTGATTAGATGTGGTGCGATTTGACTACGCGTTAGAGTTCTCTGATTTCGTAGATGAGTGATGCTGGCTGCGGAAATCAGGTGGTAGCTTCGGAATAGAATCCAAAGTATGTCTGGACGATGGAAAGCAGTGGTGATAAGATAACAGTAGGAGAGGAGTAGTATTGGTGTATTTATAGCAGAGTGATGGCCCAGGATGTTTTAAAATTGCACCAACTCTCTAGCGCTTTAAGATTAACAGGAAAAGCCATTCATAACGTATTCCGCGAATCCCAAAAGATGATTCTAAAGATTACGACAAGTTAAAGAAACGCTTCTCCTTAAGTTCTAATAATCTAAACTTGAGGATGCGTTACATTGGATAAAGTTTCAGAAAAGGCCGAAAGTACTTATCGAGGACGACAAGGTATTTCTTGCATCGATCAGGGGCCTGAAAAACTATGATGATCAAATTGGTACTGAGCTAGAGGAAATAAAAAAGATTTTAATGACACAATAAAGCTGCAGGTAGCAGAGCAGTTCCTAAACACTTTTCCTAAGGAATTAGCAACATTCTTGAGGGAAAGGAAAGTTAACAAGTTAGACGTAATAGCGCAAGAAGTAGAAAACTACCTGCTTGCCCATAATAAAAACATGTTGTAAGTAGTGAACAAGGAGGACACGAGGGGAAAAGATAAGAAAGACACGTATGGAAACAGTCGCAACGTGAAGAAATCAAGAGTATCAGTACTTCCAAGAGAACTATCTAGGCCTAGTGGAGAAGCCACAGCAGCTGCAGTCAAATGCTTCTCATTATGAAGGCCATTCATAACATCAGGTTTTTTCATGTTATTTACATTATGTGAATACTCGTCGGATGGGGTTATTGAAAAATTAGAGGTGGGGGAGGCAGTGATGGTGTTAGAATGATCTGGGAGAATGGGAGAGAGTGGGAGGGTTACCTACCTATTATATTGTAATAAATGTTCTCAAAGCTTGAGATTGATATAAGGGAGTGTTTGAGTTGATGAGGCGAGATAGCTGAAGAGAGACGGCCTTTGAGAGGAATTTGGTTTCATGCGCGAATGATATTTGGCTGAATAATTAAATAAGGGTGAATTAAAAGGAGGGGTCGTTAGAATAGCAACGTAGATAGAACGAGCTCGAGAGAGATTGTAAACCATGGGTGTCGGCTCGACATCTCTGAAAGGTTCACTTAGTGGCTCGGAGATATCAGATTAATACGATTTGAAAATTGAGTTTGTGATGGTAGATTTATGTCGCGATCAATAAGAATGTAGACTAAGATGGATCACATTTGGGTTGATGTGGTCCAAAGTCGGATAGCCTAAAGTGTCTGTGATGATCAATTATATAGCCCATATTTTAGCGCTTAAAATGTTGGGTAGTGAAAAGGAAGAAGTTAAAGGGAACGGAAATGGAGAGTGGACGTTAGATTACTGTACGATGATAAGAGAGGAAAAGTTAATGATATTGCGCGATATTGACTGAAGAGATTGGAAAAATTTTGGAATCGCGGATTATCTCGCAGTTTAAATGTCCGCTTGATTGAGACGTGCAGAGTGTTTAGGCGCACTGTCTTGAGTTGCCCTAGGCAGTTTTAGCATTGTTGGATCGCTCGCATATAGTTATGTTAAATTGTACTTTTTTAAGGATACGTAAATCCATTATTACTGAAAAAAAGAAAGCATAATGGAGTATGGACTTATTAATAGACTGGTATTGGAATTTTTAATTGAAGTTATCCAATAGTGCTGGAGGAGATGGACAAATATTAGGTGTGGCCTCAGCCTCGTAGTGTAAGTTTTTGATGTGATTACACCTTTATTACACTGACGAGGTTTTTTGGATGTTGAGAAGAAATTTTGTAAAAACCTTGGTTGAAGATGACAGCAGTCTGCTATTTAGTTTCAGAGTTGACTTCTGTAGTTAATAGGTAATATTCCTGCGCGCAAGAAACACAGAGAATCCTGACGTGGAAGTAACAATATCTTGCGCAACCGAAAATATCGATCAACAAGGTATAAGATGTGACGAGTCTAACGTTGTACTATAGACGATATGGTTGGTCATTCAGAATAAGGGTGTGGATACGCTCTCTGGTCGGTTGGTTAAACGGATGTAAAGGGGTGAGTGTTATAAGATGGCATTATCAACGAGATAGGAGTGACCGAAGGAAATGGTGGACTGGACTGTGATGATAACAAGCGTATAAGAGGAGAGAGTTCGACTGCTTTAATTAGTCATAGAAATGTGGTGTTAGTCAGAGACAGAAGATAAAAGTGACTAAGGAAAGTATGACAGGAATGTTGAACTCGGCGATTTGCAAGAGTGTATCGTTGGGGATTGTGTGGGGGGGTATGTGTTTAGGTGCCCCTGCGGCCAATGAGATGAAACCCACATTGACGACAGATGCCATAGTGAGGGGCTGTCGCGGTCCCGTGAAGCTGTGGGTGGATTTTCTGACTGGCGACGAGGCGGTTGTCACACTTTAATTAGGAAAATACATATACGGTGTACGCACAGGGGAGGCTGAGCATTTCCTTTTTCACGACTTGCTCACATATACTCTTTATTTTAAATGAGTGTACTAGGTTACTGGATTTGTATGCTCTGTCTGATCCTTACCCCCGTATGGGTGAGGAGGGTATTGGTGGGAAAATGGGTATAGATAATGAGAGTGATAGATGGATGACTGATGATGATGACACCAGTTTATATATATATATAGAAACAAAGTTGTTCGGCATTAAAATATATCTGATATATAATATTAATGTATAACTTATATAGTATCTATATACTATGACTTTGACTGATTATGTAATACACTGAGGTATATATAGTACCATATATATAGTAGAATTATAAGAAGATCGACTGCATTAATAAGTATAACTTATTTGCGAATTAATTTTATTAGTTCTAATTTAAGTATATATTATAATTTCAAAATGGATAATTTCATATATGATTATATTAGTATAATTATAGTGATATATAGTCATAGAATAGACTAATATTATTACGAAGGCTCAAATATATATAGTGATTATGCAGAATATAATCTAATCATCATAATTTGACAGATAATCTTCGGCTCTATTTGGGTATACTCCGTCTTAAGAAGGAGTCACGTGTATTATTAGACCTAGTTGCCCGATTCGTCTACCTTCTATATTTTTCAGGAAGTAGTATATGGGTAACTATATAATTAAATATACATATGAGCTAAGTTAGGACTATTGCTTACAAGATTTAATCTACTGTAATGTTTAGTTAGTATATTATATATATATATATTCGTAATAAAAAAGAATATCTCATACTACATAAAAACTTGTATAATGACAGAATGACTATTATACAAGTTCTCCTAAGTGTAGAAAAGCTTAACTTGTTGTACTGAGAGACTTGTAGACCTTGATTTTCTCTCGAATACAATGTACATAGTTGTACTTTGCTGATCTTGTATTCAGATGTGTGATAGATCCCAGTAATCTTGTACTTGGAGCATATCTCTTAGAGGTACTTGTATTGTACTATGGTACTTGATAACTGACAAAGATTCGTACTTCGAAACTAAACCTGTTGTAGAGTTATTAATCTAAAGCTTGTATGTACGATAAGCCTATATACTATATATCCGTATATATCATGCACATTAGGTAGCTCGTTGGAGCGTTTTAATGCGCATTGAATGAAAAATATGATGTTTAGATTATATAGGCTTATGCCTATCTAGTAGATACATGTACCGAGTATAAGTGTGTGTATAAAATATAATAAATATATTATTAAATTCTCGTTTGCATATTATTGCATAGCACATTGACCTCCACGGGTTATCATATATTTATAGTATATAAGTACTAGTGTTATTTGCTCCACTCGAACTCTTACTATGGTCAGAACTGAAGAATATAGTATATAGTCCTAGGCTATATAAATTTTTATTGATATTTATATATTTATTTTATGGATCTCTCATATATTATATATATTATAATGAATAACTCAACCTATAACAGTGACTCGACTTATA
>JABUQX010021231.1:42500-47500 GCA_015478945.1 Trachelipus rathkii | reverse complement strand
GTTATCAAGAAAATTTGAAATTTAAGAATCTAAAGAAATTTATTAAGGAATTTTAAAATATGTGTTAGCACATGTGTATAACAGTTTCCAGTAGTGATTTTTGCCTTTAAAATCTATTAAAACCATTAAAAACTACATTAAAACCATCAAAATAGCATAAAAACCCATAAAAACCAAAAAAACCATTGGTTTATTTGGTTTATTTAAAAAAAAACTATTTTTTTTTCCAAAACCTATATATATATATATATATATATATATATATATATATATATATATATATATATATATATATATATATATATATATATATATATATATATATATATATATATATATATATATATATATATATATATATATTGTATATATATATATATATATATATATATATATATATATTAGTGATGCAGCAGATGTCATTTTTTTCGCATCCGCGGATGCGGATGTTTGATTTTAATATCCGCGGATGCGGATGTGGTTTGATATATATATATATATATATATATATATATATATATATATATATATATATATATATATATATATATATATATATATATATATATATATAGGGAGAGTGGGGTAGTAGGGAGAGGGGGGAGAGTGGGGCAGTGCGATTCTGGAAAAAGATTCCACTGTGTATTCTTTTGGTCCACTCGTGGCTCAAGAAGAAGATTATGACCCAGTTTCCTTCCTTGCTTCCATTGGAGGACATGTTTCTCATTTCAGTTCCTTTGAAAATCGATATAAATGTTATCAGGTAACAAAGTGAAATTTTTAGCCTTTTGTCCGTTTGTTCCTCTTGGATTTGCTTAAATTCAAAAATGCTTTTCGCCAAATACAAATCTAATATACATAGCATTTTATTATTTATGTACTTTATTTCTTTGTAGGGCTTTTAAAAATTTGAATTATGTTGGTTATACTTGGGAAGCTATAGTTTGGGTCACAGTGGGGACATTTAAAAAGGTTGAGGGACGCAGTCCCACTGTGCCCATATAATTTCATATGCAATATGTTTGCAATTAATATATTTTCCTTAAACTTTAAAAATTTTGACAATAAAGTTAGTTTAACCATTTAATATCTAATTAAATAGAATAATTACATAATCAAGGTAGTTCAACAACATTTTTTTCATTAAAGGTAAAGGTTTACTCACGGTTTATTGCTTTTATTCTTAAATAGAGGGTGATCAGATATATATATGTATATATATATATATATATATATATATATATATATATATATATATATATATATATATATATATATATATATATATATATATATATATATATATATATATATATATATAAAAGAAAGAGTATAGAAGAAAATATATATATATATATATATTATATATATATATATATATATATATATATATATATATATATATATATATATATATATATATATATATATATATATATATATAGCAGTTTATATATATGTCTATATATATATATATATATATATATATAGGCTTTACTCTTTTTCGTGAACAGCAGTTTTTGGCATTGATTTATTTTGCAATATCTTTTATTATATTAACACAATTTCACTTTCAAGTATGGGTCAAGAAATGAGACAAAATGACATATCTTAGCAAAAGAGGTGTTAGAGACATCGTATCCCCCTCAAATTTGGTATACCCCCGGAAGGGGATGCCGGCCCCCAAAAATAGCAAATGCCCGTAGAAGGATGAAATTTGGAGATTGCATAGAGGAGGAAGGAGTAAGGAGGATTCGGAGCCGGCACCAGTGCTGGAGCCGGTGCGGTGCCGAGTTAGTAAATATTTGTATAATAATACAATATTGGTGTCCTTATATATGTTATTGAACCCGTAGATCTCGAATATGAGGGTTATAAGTTCGTAAAGGGTGTCTGGGGACCCCCTAGGAGGGTTCATCCGAAGAAAAGCACAGAGCAAGTAAAATAGAAGGATGATATTTGGAGAGTACATAAAAGAAGGAGAAAGAAGTCGGAGGCGGTGAAGGATTCGGGACCGACACCGGTGCTAGCTCCGGTGCGGTGCCGAGTTAGTAAACATTCGTATAATAATACAAACAATGTTGGTGTCCTTATATATGTTATCGGGTAATCCGTAGATCTCGAATATGATGGTTTCAGAACCTTCAAGGGTGTTTGAGGACCCTCTTCCCACTGGCGTGGTCCCACCTGCAGGCCCTGACTGCAAGTGAAACCGAAGGCTCCTGCAGGCGTGATCCTGCTCGAAACCAGTCGCGAGAGCTTTATGAGTGAGCTTTTAATACTTCATTTTATCTTAATAAAATTTTATCTTTTTTATGTTTTAGAGTAAACTTTATAATTTATTCTTTTTTTATGTTTATAACTTAAAATGCATGTTTACATACCCTAAATCAGTAAATCAGCAAATCAAACCATCCTCCTCACCATTGATCTAGTGATCTATTGATTCAAGTCTCTGATTTAGCATCTGTTGTGCTCTCTGATATCAAAGTTAATTTTTTACCACCTCCAAAAGAATGTATTTGACAGAAAGCGGCAAAATTCCAACAAGGTTTAATTAGGAATTTGTTTTTTAATTAGTTAAATGTCCCACAGCCTACGTTATCCCATTGTGCCCGTACTGGGGCAGAGTGGGGACAACATTTTTTAAAAATTTAAATCTTTAAAAAGTTGAAAACAAAGAAATATTTTAGTAAAAGCAATATGTATTTTGTTTCTAAAAGAGTAAAGTTTATTTTCGAATTTTATTGATTTGTAAAAGTCGTTAAATAAAAAAAGTTATAGGCATTTTTTAATTTTGTCCCACTGTACCCCACTCTCCCTATATATATATATAATATATATATATATATATATATATATATATATATTATGTTATTGTTTGATATATATATATATATATATATATATATATATATATATATATATATATATATATATATATATATATATATATATATATATATATATATATATATATATATATATATATATATATATATATATATATATATATATATATATATATATATATATATATATATATATATATATATATATATATATATATTAATGACTAATATATTTCGAGTTTTAGCCACAATCTATTAAGATAATTGTGTTACCAGGGTGCGGGACGGGGACCCAACTTAAATGCACCCCACCAACCTCTTTCCCCAACCTCCGCCCTTAATGAAAGAGATTTTACAATGGATTATATACTTTTTGTACTAGTATTGAAATTCAAATATAGGAAGGTTGTGCTTGAGAAACATCAATTTTTCTGCCTTTTCTGCTGAGAGTCTGTTTCTCTTTTCATCATATATTAGCCCAGCATTGCTAAATACTCTCTCACTTGGACCACTATTTGGGGGACTGGCCAAGTATTTCCTTGCAAGTTTACTCAAGCTTGGGAAAACATTTTGCTTAACTTTCCACCAACTGATAGGATCATCATTTGTATCTAGTCGTTTTTCTTGGTGATAGTTTTCAATCATTTGCACTACATCTTTTGGTAATGCGTGTGTTTCTTCATCACTACTGAACTGTAAAATTTTTTTCAGTGAATCTGTTATTGATTTACTTGTAGAAGGTGTTGGTTCTGTAGATTTCGTTTTTTTCCTTTAAATGGGTGGCGAATTAATAGACTGTTCGGATTGAAGTTTTTCAACTGCAACACAAAGTAACGATTTAACTTGTTCTAATATTGTTACAAAAAAAACTTGCCTTTATAACGGGGATCTAAGTAAGTTGCAATAGTATGAAGATCATTAACCTAAAGCGTTTTCCTTGTTATAGTTTTATTACATCTTTCATTCTTTTTAAACCGTCATCATTTTCATTTGAAGATGGTTCAAAATGCTTCCTTAGAGTTGAGATTAATGGTATTACATCGGAGACAGAAGCTGTAGAGGCGCTGATATTTTTGGTAATTTCTTCAAATGGTTTCAATAGCTTAATGCAGTGTGATATGATGTCATTTTCCACATTAGTAAGAATGTTAACTTTGGAATACGAACTGGCGTACAAAGCAAGAGGTTCTTTGAGCAATACCATTCTTTCCATCATATGAAGTGTACTATTCCAGCGAGTTGGAATGTCTTTGATAACATTAAGATATGGAATATCAAGCAGTTTTTGAATTGCCTTCAACTCATTTTTATTTTCAGATTAATCTTAAGTATTTTTATTATGAAATTCTTTATCAAAGCGCGGATGCGGATGCGGATGCGGATCTTTAATAATGTGCGGATGCGGATGCGGATGCGAATGTTACATGCATCACTTATATATATATATATATATATATATATATATATAGATATATTTTTTTTATTATATATTATATTATATATATATATATATATATATATATATATATATATATATATATATATATATATATATATATATATATATATATATATATATATATATTCGAACTGACTCTCGCATTCACAAATATTAAAAATAAATTATTTGCATTCGCACTCGGAAACTCGGAATGCGATTAGAAAATGTTCTGATGGAACTTGTTAGAAAATTTAACAACTTTTGTGAGAAATTGATTAGAATGAGTTGACTAATGCCGTCTCAAGGTAGTGACAGTAATTTGAGTCACAATCGAAATCTAGCAATATTAATATTGATAGGCTCGTACTTGTGAGTATATTGATTACTTCGATATTGTTTCCCATGACAACGCAAACCGTACACTTTGCAATCGTAATTATTCTCGGAAAGGAAGAATGACATCCAGGTTAAGAGCTATCTAGGTAGCAAACAAAGGAAAATGAGTAAAAGAGTAAAGGATCCCCAATTCCAGCTTTAAGAACGAATCAGATTACTCTTGAAACTAATATAAAATACAAATATATGGGACAATGAAACGAAAAGTCATAAAGGATGGATATAGTAAATTTACAGAAATTATAGTAATGGATGATCTTCTGTTTCGTCACGTTGAAATTCTTGGTTTTGTACGGGCGAAAGTATCGGTC
>JABUQX010021231.1:32500-37500 GCA_015478945.1 Trachelipus rathkii | reverse complement strand
TAATTACAGACACATGAGCTAATAGCTGAATTTCACTAGAATAGATAATAATTAATTCACTAGATTTATAGTAGATCACGTGAAGCCCAACGCGAGAGCGCCCGCAAGCGCGCCCCGGTGCGGAACCGACGCATGAACCCGCCGGCGTAATATTACTACGCGGTCGCGAAAATATTTTCTTTATGATATGTCGTTGTAAACTTTCATTACATCATTTTGTATTTTCAAATATACCGTTTCCTATATTATGAGTCGTTCATTTTATTTCTTACTTGAACATTTTTAATTTTATTTATAGAAAATACCATTTCACTGGTAAAGTTTCTTGAAAAACATTTAGTTTTCGAAAGAACATTTTGTTTTTGTAGAAAACAGTTTGTTTTATATAACCTAAAGTTATAATTCCTTAAGGGAAATAGAACAAATAGTCCGAAAGTGACACCGGCCATAATCCTCTTTGTGGTATGCCTTTAAGATCTTAATACTTTAAGGATTGTAAAACAAGTTTTATATGCCTTAAAGCTGCAACTACATAGGATGTAGAGCTAATGTATAGAAGTTGTCCCATACCCATCCTTTTTAAGGTATGTCTTTACGGTTTTAATCTTCTCTATGTATAAGTTATGAAAAAGTTGTTTATTCTAAAATATTATTACATAATTACTATATTAGTTAAATATACAATGCGTGTACATGCATAAATAAACTTCCCCTCCATGCACAAACCGTAATTTCTCTGTATGGACTTCCAGTATAGGTATCATATTATTATACTTCAAATTTATATCGAAGTATGTAAGTTCATAACCTCTTCTATATCAACTGTTGTATGCATTCGGTAACCATTGACAATATCTCACCTGATTTGTAATAAACACAGATATACCAAGATTTTAAAATAAGCTAACGCCCTTGAATACATGTTATAAGGTTCGTAAATATACCTTGAACCAGTACACAAACTAATATTATACATACTGAATAGGACTGTGAATAATGAATATTATCCTCTAGGATGTATGCCCTATCACTTTGAAATACATCGCTCTATATTTTCCCTTCTACATGATAATATTCCATAGCGGTTCAGTAAAATGGATTCAACTTTCAGGAAGCTTTACAGGGGATGCTCTAAACTTTTGAACCGTGATCCCTTTCTATAAATCTAAATGATAAATTACTCCATTTACAGGCTGAGAAATTCAGCTATTAGCTCATGTGTCTGTAATTAGGCAGCACCTAATAGATCCATATTGGTATTTTATATGAAATGAATATCCATTCAGACGCTCAGTCTTGTTCCAGTGCTCATAGAATCAGCAGTTTGAGTAGCATTCGCTAGATCCTACAATATCTCGAAATTTTAAAACCTAGCCAAACGAATATTTTCCAACTCAATAATTATTCCTCAATGTAAGTATTTATTATAAATATGATATACACTTAGTGAAAATAGAACACTTTTAATACAAATCAGAGAACTTGTACGCCTCTTAACAACCAAAACGACTATGATTTTAAAATGAGTTTGGGTCTAAAAGATAATAAAACACACCTGCTCAAATATAAGTTTAAAGAACTAAGTTAATTTTCATCCAATCACAGGTGAGGCTCAGGATATGAAAAAACATGTTTTTACATACCTTAATCCCAAAAAGCGATAAAATAATTCTCGACCAATCACATGCGCGGTCATATAGAGATAAGGATTACTCCGACCACTCACAAGAAAGGAAAGCATTTCCTTCTTACCTGTTTAAAGGATCTTACCGATCCAACATGTTTCAGTTTGAAATATATTTATAAAAATAATAATAACATTGATTCTCGATTCTTGTCTATAATGGAATTACCTTTTGACCTGGCATTAGGCTTAAAGCTGTAAGTGGTATAAAAAAAGGCTTATCCTAAATTTAGGCCTAAAATAGTTATTTCAACACATTTTACAGAAAGAGATCAGTTTCGTATCTGTAAGGGTGCGCGTTGACAGCTAATGACCTCGTGTTGGGTTGTCTTACATGAATGATAATAAAAATAGTGAGTATAATAATAATAATAATAATAACAATAATAATAACCAATAATAGTATTTAAATGTATCATAATGATAATAATAATAATAATAATAATAATAATAATAATAATAATAATAATAATAATAATAATAATAATAATAATAATAATAATAATAATAATAATAATAAAATAATAATAATAATAATAATAATAATAATAATAATAATAATAATAATAATAAAAATAATAATAATAATAATAATAATAATAATAATAATAATAACAATGTGTATGTAATAATAATAATAATAATAATATAATAATAATATTATTAATAATAATAATATGTAATAACAAAAATAATAATAATAACCAATAATAATAAATAATAATATTATTAATAATAATAATAATAATAATAATAATAATAATAATAATAATAATAATAATAATAATAATAATAATAATAATAATAATAATAATAATAATAAAGAAAATCCGAATTATTTAAAAAACTTTGAAATATTTTTAGTTAACATTGAATGAATAATATAAATGTAAGTGAATAATTGTTATTTTTAAATAAAACCTAGAATGATTATAATAAAATACATGTTATGTTAACAGTGAAGAACTTATTTTGCTATTTTTATACCTATTACATCGCTAAAGATGATGTAAAGCAGTAAGTCAATAGAACAAAACGTGGTATAGCTTGGTGTAGAGGGCTGCTAGGGTCTTGCCTTACTGATTTACTGATTTATTGCTTTAGGGTACGTAAAATATATGTTTTTAATAAAATTTCATAAAATTTTAGTAAAAATTATTTTAAAACTTGATAGTTATAAAATTTATAAACAAAAAGTATTACCAGTTAAAAATAATAATAAATTCTTTGTTCAAATATAATGATTTGTTATAGAACTTTAAAGAAACTTTGAAATAATTTTAGTTATAATTGAATGAGTAATATAAATGTACGTGATTAATTAAAACATAAAATGTTTTAATAAATTTTATGTTATGTACATACAAAAGAACTTATTTGATATGTTTAAACAATGTATATTTCAATGAACCGGGTGTGTGTGTGTGTGTGTGTGTGTTTTTCGTGTTGGAATGTCAATGTACATAGATAATAATATTAATAATAATAATAATAATAATAATAATAATAATAATAATAATAATAATAATAATAATAATAATAATAATAATAATAATAATAATAATAATAATAATAATAATAATAATAATAATAATAATAATAATAATAATAATAATAAATAATAATAATAATAATAATAATAATAATAATAATAATAATAATAATAATAAACAATAATAATACTATACAATAAAAATAATAATAATAATAATAGCCAAAAATAGTAATAGTAATAATAGTAATAATAATAATAATAACAATAATAATAGCAACAACCAACAATGTAACAAGCTGTGTACAACAATAGCAATAATAATAATAATAATAATAATAATAATAATAATAATAATAATAATAATAATAAAACAAATCCGCATTAGTTAAAAACTTTCAAATAATTTTAGTTAACAGTGGGTGAATAATATAAATGTAAATGATTAATTAAAAATCATAAAATGTTTTTAATAAATAGTCTCATTATATATTAAAATATGATGTAAAGCAGTAAAGCAGTAAATCAGTAAAGCAGTAAAGCAGTAAAACAGTAAAACAAAGCCCTACTAATCCCTTTGTTGCTTGGCAAATGCGGTATAGATTTACTGTTTTACTGCCTAAAAGTCTATAAAGATATGTTTTAATAAATTTCGTACAATTTTAGTAAATAAATGATTATATAACAGGCACTTTGGGTTTTTCTTCTTACATTACATTTTTAAAAATTTATAAATAAAAGTATTAAAACAAAAAATATATAAAAGAAAACATAATGTTAATAAATATAAGAAGGTTAGGTGCATGTGTGTGTGTTTGTGTGTGTGTTAAATAATAATAGGCATGAAGTAAATGACTGGAGGTATAATAATAATAGTAATAATAATAATAATAATAATAATAATAATAATAATAACAATAAAAAAAATAATAATAATAATAATAATAATAATAATAATAATAATAATAATAATAATAATAATAATAATAATAATAATAATAATAATAATAATAATAATAATAATAAAAATAATAATAATAATAATAATAATAATAATAATAATAATAATAATAATATAATAATAATAATAATAATAATAATAATAATAATAATAATAATAATAATAATAATAATAATAATAATAATAATAATAATAATAATAATAATAATAATAATAATAATAATAATAATAATAATAATAATAATAATAATAATAATAATAATAATAATAAAAATAATAATGATAAAACAAATTCGCGTTAGTTAAAAACTTTCAAATAATTTTAGTTAACAGTGGGTGAATAATATAAATGTAAATGATTAATTAAAAAACATAAAATGTTTTTAATAAATAGTCTCATTATATATTAAAATATGATGTAAAGCAGCAAAGCAGTAAAGCAGTAAAACAAAACCCAACTAATCACTTTGTTGCTTGCAAGTTGCGCTATTGATTTACTGTTTTACTGCTTTAAGGTCTGTAAAGTATATGTTTTTAATAAAAAATGTTTAAGTATGAAATAAAAATGGATGACTCATAGTATATTTGAAAAGAAATTCTTTGAATAGTTTACAATGATATCACAACTATGAAATATTTATCGTTCGCGTTGTAATATTGCGCCTGCGGGAGCACGTGGCGGTTACGCGGTAAAATTGAGCCTGCGGGCGCACGCGGTGGGCGGGAACGCGTCGATTGGAACGCGTCGGGTGGAACGAGGAAGCATTCTAGCAACTTATAATACAAACCAATTGAGTCCTCATACCATATAACATAGGGGTAGGCACCAATATTAGGGCTGTTCTATGATCAGGGTAGGCTAG
>JABUQX010021231.1:15000-22500 GCA_015478945.1 Trachelipus rathkii | reverse complement strand
AAATATATATAATATATATATATAATATATATATATATATATATATATATATATATACTATATATATATATATATATATATATATATATATATTATATATTTATATATATATATATATAATAAAATATAATACTATAATATATATATATATATATTAGATATATATATATATATATATATATATATAATATAGATATATATATATAATATATATATATAATATTATATATCATATATACATATATATATATAATATATATATATATAAATATATATATATATATATATATATAGTTGTTCACCACCACTCACGGCGATGTTATTAATCAAGAGAAATTATTAATATTATTATTATTATTTATTATTATTATTATTATTTTGATTATTATTTATTATTATTATATTATTATTATTATTATTGATTATATTATTATTATTATTATTATTATTATTATTGTTATTATTATTATTATTATTATTATATTATTATTATTATTATTATTATTATTATTTATTTATTATATTTTATATTATATATTATTATGATATATTATTATTATTATTATTTTATTTTATTTATTATTATTATTATATTATATATTATTATATTTTTTATTATTATATTATATTATTATTATGTTATTATTAATATTATTATATTATTATTATTATATTATTCATTATTATTATTATTATTATTATTAATTATATATTATTATATATTATATTATTATTATTATTATTATTATTATTATTATATAGCTTTAATATTATTATATATAATATTAATACAATAATAATAATAATAATAAATAATTAATAAATAACAAATAATAATAAAATAATAATTAATAAATAATAATAAAATATAATAAATAATAATAATTATATAATAATATAATAATAATTTATAATAATAATATAATAATAATAATAATAATAATTAAGTTAATATATAAATAATTAATAATAATAATAATAATAATGAATAATATATAATTAATATATCAGAAATGTTTATTCAGGTGAAAAAAATTACATTATTACAAATACAATTTTTACAATTTTAGTTATACCACTTAAATTATAATAACCGAAAATAATTTCCCTTAGTATCTAAAATGGGTCTACTAATTGCAGCAACAATGTTCATGTCTGATGACCCCGAAATCCGAAATATAGTTTAATACCATCATTAATATAACAAATGGTTATAATAAACAATAATAATTAATAACAATAATAATAATAATAATAATAATAATAATAATAATAATAATAATAATAATAATAATAATAATAATAATAATAATAATAATAATAATAATAATAATAATAATAATAATAATAATAATAATTAATAATGAAATAAACAAAATGAAGTGAAAAAAAATTATTCAGCTACTAAATTACAAAATTATACGCTATTTAAATTAAAATATTAATTAAAATTACTAAACTTTTCCAATATTTTTTAACTGCTAAGAGCTTTTTAATCAACTGATTTTGATCGTTAAGAATGCAAAACACTTAATTCAGCCTCTATTAACCTTCGATCATTATGAGAAACACCAACTACTCAGTATTATCTACATTTAAACCCAAAATCGATAATATAAGAATGTAGATAAGAAATTGTAACACTCTTATGAGAAGAAAGTGACACCCAATAAAAATGGGAAATTTGTTACTTCTTCCACGATGCTTTGAGCAGTGATGAGGGAACAGTAGTTGAACGCGAGATTTTTTGCCAGTAGTAGAAGACCTATTTAATCCAAATTAGAACATCGAAGTTAGAATATTTATTGATTTTCATAGCTCGTCGATAAATATTAATGTTTTTATTGAGTATAAGTGCATAACTCAAATTTTAGAAAATATTAATCGAATTGTTCGTAGTTAAACATTTAAAGATTGCTTGAGATTAAATCTTAGAAACCTCGATTTCAGACACAAAAGTAAAGGTAATGTTGAGAATTTAAAATTATTTCAAATAATACCGAAGTCAACTGGGTTGGCTGGCAAAGATAGCCCTCAACCACCATTCCATTTATATCTATTGAGAGCTGGTAGCCTATGGTGGATGAGTTGGTTGAGGTACCAAATTTTTTAAAAATTCTAGTACTTTTTTTTAAAAAAATTCTGTACCAATTTTGACAAAGTTGAAAACAAAATCTCTTCCACTAAACCCCATCTTTGTTGCTAACCCAACCTTGTGTGTTTGTGAGGCACAACAGTGAATGTTCTTTCGTTCATTTGAAGTTTCTCTCTATCCTCAATTATAAACCAAATAAATGCAAATGCTTTGGATACATTTCCAAAAATCCTTATCTGTTCTCATGATACTATTTTTTATTAAGCACACTTGTTAACCTTTCGCTAAGTTAACCTTTCGCTAAATTTATGTATTTTGCAAAACATAATCATCTAATTATTTTAATATTTTCCACAGCCAATTATTTTTTTCTAGTTTTCAAGATACAGCTCTTGAAACTACAAAATTCTCTTTCCATAATATCTGGCCGGATGGTGCAGCTAAAAGCCTGTGAAACGAACCTAAAATACTAAAGCACTACTTAAATAACAGTTCATCTATTTATACTATTAAATTCTTTCAACTTCTGAATTCCCCGATCAATATCTTATCTCTGTTCCTTGTTTTTTCTCTTCGAGTCTTCACAAGAACGGCAGGAAATAGAGCTCGTGGCAAGGATAATTTTTTCTTGTAAGAAGTGTGCGTCTCATTTTCCTTTCATTTGATAAAAGTTTATAAACCTTTCTATTGTCCTGCTATTTATTCGACTCAGGAGTGATGCACACAGGAATTAATTTCCTTTGTCATAGATGTACTGCAGATTATGCTTCTTATATTTTATCTCAGATTCGTTGAAAATAAATTATCCGAATGGTATTACAGAAAATATTACCACGAGAAAAATGCAATAGGCTTTTTTGAATATCTTCTGCTGAGCTCTCTGGTCGGTTATCTTCAAATTTAGGAAAACGCTTGTGGCTTATCCTTCCATACTGTCTCATGCCTTCATCGTTTATGCTCTTGACCCAATTCTTTTAATATTTCAATTATTAAAGTCTGAAACACATTTTTTTCTTTAATCCTTTCTGACTTTGATCAATGCATATTCGAATACCATTTATTCGGAAGTTACCCATTTTTATATAAGTTGGTTTTCATTTTCCAAAGGTTTGGCTTGTTTCAAATAGATCTCTGATACTGATAGTATTTTTTATATTCTTAACATAATTCAAAATAATAGAGTTCGTTGTTAAAAATAATCTGAAAGAAAAAAAAAGCTGTAAATTAAAAAAAATGAAATTATTACCATATATGCAAGCCAGATAACAACTGCGTTTGACGGAACATTGCTGGTGGCACCCAAGTTTAGTTATAACATTGATTCTTTTAAGCCAACACTTTGACACGGATTTCGGAAAGAGATTTGGAACCTGAAACAACATCATATTACAATTATTACTTCTAGTACAATGTTTTGTTCATTAATTCATATTAAATTTAAAATTTAATTAACACTGAAAAAGGAAACAAAATAATTGTTTCGTTTCCAAATTTTATAGTTATATTTCTATAACGTTAACAAAAGGTAAAGTAAATAAAATATTCTTAATTTAGAAAAAATTTGGATATAATCATAAAAAATAACAATCAAATTATTATAATCACTGACTAATCAAAAAATTTTAAGCACCAATTTCAAAAGGTTAGTTTTTCACTATTCGGAAAATTTTATGAAATATGTTATTAATTATTAATTATTATTATTAATTAATTATTATTAATTTTTAAATTTATTATTAATTATTTATTAATTATTTATTATTAAATTACATTATTTATATTATTAAGTGCAGAGTGTTATAGAACAAGTATTATTATATATGATTATTATTATTATTATTATTTATTATTATTATTATTATTATTATATTATTATTATTATTAATTATTATTATATTATTATTATTATTATTATTATTATTATTATTATACATTATTATTATTATTATTATTATTATTATTATTATTATTTATTATTATTTATTATTATATTATTAATTATTATTATTATTATTATTATTATTATTATTATTATTATTATTATTATTATTATTATTATTATTATTATTATTATTATTATTATTATTATTATTATTATTTTATTATTATTTTTTTATATTATTATATGTTATTATTTATATATTTATTATTATATATTATTATTATAATTATTATTAGTATTATTGTTTGTTTATCTGTTATATTTCATTTATTATAATTGGTACATATTCTCTAACCTTATGTATATTTGTTATAAATTTATATGTATATCAATCATAATTACTTTTACTAAAACTATAATAACCATATATACTTTATTTCTATTATTTTTAACACAACCGCTGATATAGCAGTAAAACCACTAATTTTGTAATTATTACCATATACTTTGTGCGTTTTAATGCTAGTTCTCATAATTGACTTATACACAGCATTCATTTATATTTTAAAACCGTATATGCCATGAGCATTGAAAGCATCACGTGTATCACTTTCAAACATCATCCCAGTATACTCTGAATACATCTATCCGGACATATCAAAACATAAAAGACAACTGAACTGAACCACTTGTCTCTTTTCCACCACAACATCAGAAGCCTAAAACAACATCCCAATACTTTCCTGGACTATCTAAGTTACCAAAATATCTAACCGAAACATTTCTGAATGAACATAACAACGGGTTATGTTCAATCCCAGGATGTAACGAAACACATGCAGTTCGATCAAACAAACTGGGTGAGAGCGTTTCACTTTACTTAAAAAAAAATGACATCTGTTCATCCCATGAAGTCAGTTTCACTTGTTAACACACATAAAGAAGCATTAGCAATTCACGTAAAATTAAATCAACTCAACTAATTTTAATGGGAGTTTATCGACCCCAAAATTCATTTAAAACAGTTCATAAATGCTCTCAAAGACATTATCCAAACACACTTTCTTAACTCTAAAGTAATAATTGTGGATGATTTCAACATTGATCTATCCAACGAGAACACTGCAAATCGGGCAAACTCTCTCTCAAACCTAATGATATCAAATGATTTCACCAATTGCATAACGCTACCAACATTCCAAACAACGTCGAAAACAGATGTCCGTCATTAATAGATCATATCTGGGGGAACCTAAAACCTTCATAATAAAGAGTAATATGTCCGGTCATTTTCAGTGTCTTGCAAAATTTGCCATAAAAATTTCAAAATTTCATCACTGTAAAATGCAGACTAGATGGTAAATTTCAAAGACTAAAGTACATAAATCGATTAAATGAAATTAACTTTCCATTTACATACAGCGAACATTGACATCAGCGGAAAATTCTACGCTTTCGTAAACATATTAAATAAATGCTATGACGAATCATTCCCCATTATAACGAAAAAAATTTCTTTAAAATAATTCAAAACCATGACTAACACCAGCTCTCCTAAACTCTATCAGCCAAAAACACCCTCTACCGAATCTATAAAAAGAAAATTATTCCATTCCAAGTGTTCAACACGTATGATAAACAATTAATTGCAGTTCTTAAGAAAGCAAAGAGAAAACACAATTTATAAGCACAATGTTTAAAAGAAGTGAATATTAAAAGTAAATTAACAACCAGCCAAAAGAAGATCTCTGACGGACTAAAAAAGTATTTTGTAAATGTCTGTAAACTAATCTTGAGAGACAAAGCCCCTAGTCAAACATCATTTGAAAATTTTCTTCTAGTCTACGAGTTTCAATTTTCCTTTGTTCACATCACAGACTCTGAGGTAAAGAAGGTGATCGCCGGACTAAAAAAAACAAAAAAAGTGATGTTCATTCTATCCCCAACCAAATTCTCAAACTGGCTGCTGACATAATAGCCACCCCTTTAAAACACTTTTTCAATGGATCATTCTCGACAGGAATCTTTTCAAATATTTTCAAGACAGCAAAAGTGATCCCAATACCTAAAAAAGGAGACCCTTCCCTAGCAAATAATTACAGTCCAATGGCTATCACAAATACAATTAGTAAATTATTTAGAATATAATTTTCAATTGGTTAACAGAATATTTTAGATCAAACAATATTCTCAGAGATTCACAATTTGGATTCAGAAAAGGACGGTCAACCTCTGATGCACTCATTTGCCTAACCAAAAAACTTTACATAAATATAGAAAATAAAGACTACTCCCTGCATTTACAAAAGCATTTGACATGATTGATCATGACATACTACCAAGTAAAATGAAGAAAATGGGCTTTGAGGAGACAAACGTACAATGGTTTAATAGCTACTTAAAGGAGAGATCTCAATACCTAAAATTAAATGAAAAAAATTCAACCACATTTCAAACATCAACTGGCGTACCCCAGGGCTCAATTCTTGGACCTTTCTATTTACTCTATATATTAATGATCTGTTCAACTTTCATGACGTTTATCCAGTCTCATTTGCTGATTATAATAGTAATAAATGACAAAAATGCCAAGTTTCTATCTCGTTAAGCAGTAGACACCTTAACCAAAATAATGGAATGGATAGATGCTAATGAGCTATCTCTAAATTTAAATAAAACATCTTATATTACTTTTTAGCAACAAATTAATTGACGATTTAAATATGAGAATTAGCAATGCAGAACTGCATTTAATGAACATGTTAACCTAGTTAGAAGACTGTCGAGATTCACGTATGTGCCAATAAAATTAAGAAATATTGTACCTCTTTCCATTCTTAGAAAAATATACTATGCATTGATACACCCCATTTACTATACTGTCTTCCTTTATACGGAACCACAAGTAACTTTGTAATCCATCCTGTAATTGTAATTAAAAAGCCATTTATTCGCCTCGTTAGCAATACAAGAGACTTTTAAAGCAGTACACAACCCTTGTTCAAAAAACTAAAGATATTGCAGTTTAAAGACTTACTCAATATATCAGTCCTAACAAAGATGCATAAAATTAGGAATAACAATGCCTGCGATTTCTTGATAGCAAATTTTCATTCAAACCAAGCAAGGCGCGAGGCAAATCGAATTAATTTATGAAATAATACTTACAAAAACTCTCCCTTCTGTAGACTGAAAAAAGCCACTCAATGGGTCAGCTACAAAGCAGCTAAACTTTGCAACTAAATGCCACAAGAAATTAAAACCAAACTCTGTTTACACATCCTTTCATAAAAAAATAAAACCTTTTATCTAATCTAAAAATATTAATAACATACCTAACATTATTTATTATTATTATTATTATTATTATTATTATTATTATTATTATTATTATTATTATTATTATTATTATTATTATTATTATTATTATTATTATTATTAATTATTATTATTAATATTTTTTAATAATTTGATATTAGTAAAAAAATTAATATATATTATTTGTATTATTATTATATTATTA
>JABUQX010021231.1:5000-10000 GCA_015478945.1 Trachelipus rathkii | reverse complement strand
TTAAGTTGTTAATGATAGCTGTTTACTGTCTGTATGTTATGTGTAAGTAGTTATATTTTCATAGTTTAAGCCTTTTCAGAGGATTAAACTTACTATGTTTGTTTTATTCGTTAGGTATTATGGTACTTGGGTAAGGTTGTGAACTTTTGTTGATATTACCATGTTATGTAAAAATTAACATTGATATGTATAGATATGCTTGATCAAAGTGTGACATAGGTTACGTTTTCTGGACGCTATGAATTACTTTACTGTCTTAAGGTGGAAACCTTTTTAATTTAACGTTTTTTCGGGTTTGAGGAGTGTTAGGTTCTTGTGTTTATTATATTGCTTAGACCGTATATGATATGTTAGCTTTTTAATGTGAAAACTTTTGTGACTTAACATATATTCGGTTGTTCGCTTTCGGGATTGTTTTAAAATTTTATGCTTAATCCAAAATGATACACAAATGACTTGAATCAATAGCTCAATAGGTCATAGATCATGAGATATGTTGGGGTAGTTTGTAGGCGAGGTATCCGATTTACTTGAAAATTACTGATTTTCGTATGTAAAACATAAATTTACTAAAATATGACGAGTCAAAACAGATTCGAATAGATCAATAGATCAAATAGATCATAGTCAATGTTAGACAGGAGTGTAGCTTGGTGGTTTCAATTTACTGATTTACTAATTTTAAGTATGTGCAACATGTTATGTTATACAAAAATGACTTGAATCAATAGTGATCAATAGTATCAATAAGATGCAGCGAAGGGTGGTTGGATGGGTGTTTGATTACTGATTACGATTACTGCTTTGTGTTGTTAAACAATGACAACTTTAGTTAAAAGTACTCATCATGAATGGATCACAAAAGATGTTTTACTCTTCAGCCATCGGGACAACAATAGACTTGCGTTAGCGAGTAAAAAACAGTAACGTGTGCTTTATTCACTAAGCAATCCACGTCCCAAAATTAAAGTTGTAAAAGGGTCCCTATGTACGCTATGCTAGTTACCTTAACTGTTGATTAGTTGGAATATTGTTAATTATTAACCGCTTATTCGGTTTGATAGAGTGTTAGTTTTGTTTGCTGCTATATTATATTTCTTAGACGATAAGCCTTCATGCTTACTTTATTAATGTGAAAAACTCTGTAACCGTTAGCATATATCGTTGCAGCGTATAAAGAACTTGTTTAATGTTATGTTCTATAAAAAATAGATGCACGAAACTGTGACTTGAACTAAATAGATCAATAGATCAATAAGATCAATAGATCAATTGGGTATGCAGGTTTGATTTACTGATGTACTGATTTAGGAGTATGTAAAACATGAAAATTTTAGCTAAAAAAAAATATACTTGTAATTCAAAAGATCAATATATCCAATAGATCATGGATGATTGTGGGCAGTATGGTATGAGGTTTTATTTAATATTTACTGATTTTCGGTATGTAAAACATTGGACAATTACTAAAAAATATGACTGAAGGCAAAAAGATCAAAGATCATAGATCAATAGCATCTCAATAGATTCAATAGATCAATAATCAATAAGATCAATAGAATCAATAGATCAATAGATCAATAGATCAATCAGATCAATACGGTCATGTTGGACCAGGAGGTGTAACTGGGTGTTTGATTTAACTATTTACTAATTTGTATGATTAAAACATGAAATTTAGTAAAAATATGAACGATGTTATAGTTAAACTAGTCAATGGATCACCCACGGGGCTTGTTGTATGTCAAAACTCCTACTGATTTACTGAATCACTGCTTTAGTGTGTGTAAAACATGACAATTTTAGTAAAAATATTTGAATCAATAGATCAATAGATCAATAGATCAATAGATCAATAGACACGGAAATGGAACCAGAGGGGGGTAGCTGAAATGGGAGTTTGATTATGATTTACTGT
Organism: Trachelipus rathkii; assembly: GCA_015478945.1. Taxonomy (NCBI): domain Eukaryota; kingdom Metazoa; phylum Arthropoda; class Malacostraca; order Isopoda; family Trachelipodidae; genus Trachelipus; species Trachelipus rathkii. Next base: position 8,082 of record JABUQX010021231.1, on the reverse strand, counting down.
TTACTGCTAGTGTATGCAAAAAACGTGACAATTTAAGTAAAAAATATGACTGAATCAATAAGATCAATAGATCAGTAAGATCAATATGATCACAAGACAGTGAAGAGGCAGTCTTTGATTTACTGATTTAGCTATTTACGCTTAGGGTATGTAAAACGTCAGAATTTGTAATTAATGAAACATAAAAGAATAAGAAATATTTTTAAATTTATTTATTTTTTATGGTTCTGAGACCATCATTTTCGAAATCTGCACACTCCGATAACATATATAGGACACCCACATTGTTTTATACGAATGTCTATTAAGAGCATCAACACCGCACCGGCTCCAGCACCGGTGCCGGTACTGACTCCGACTTCTCTGACTCAGAATCCTTCTCCACTCTTTCCTTCTCTGACTCCGAATCTGTCTCCTTTCTCCATTTCTGTTATGCATTTCATTCATTTCTAAGTGGAGACCCCCTTTAAGGGGCCCTTGATACCCTTTACGACATTATAACCATCATATTCGAGATCTATGGGTTCAATAACATAAATAAAGACATCAATATTGTTTTAACGAATGTTTAATACCCAGCACCCGCACCGGAGCCCAGCATCCGGTGCCCCGATCTTGCCAACTTCTGTGATTCCGAATAATCAACTCTTTTTAGAAATCAGGCTCTGAACCCTCTCACCAAATTTCAGTCTTCTACGAACATGTCGATTTTTTAGGGAGGGTGGGTTGTGGCCTACGGGAACGTAACATCGTCTGCGATGAGGTTACGTCACCATCTAACCCCCTACCAAATTTTAACCCAATATGATAACTCAAAAAATATATATATATATATATATATATATAATATATATATATTAATATATAATATATTATATTATAATATATAATATATATATATATATATAAATTATATAGTATATATATATATTATATATATATAATATATATATATATATATATATATATATATAAGTATATATATATATTAATATATAATATAATATATATATATATATATATATATATAATATTATATATAATATATTATATAATATATTATAATAAAATATAATAATATAATATATATATTATATATATATATATATATATATTATATAGTAGGTCCCTTTTATCGTAGTCACTTTTTTATATGAAGGAGTTAACGTATCGTTTTGAAACCTATATATATAGAAAAGGGGGGGGATTGGGTGAGTTAAACTGGATTATCGCCTTGTTTTTTGCAACCGGTAAGGTCACCCCTAAGGTGTTGCCTCTAAGAAGCGAGGTCACATTCCGGCCTGAAGACCCATGTTAGGCTTAATCTAATCCCGGGTAATTTGTATATGACCTATATGATGAAGTAATCTCGTCGTATACGAGATTACGTCCCTGTTTGTCCCCCCCTAAAAAAATATAAATAGTTGTAGAAGCCTGAATATTAGAAAGATTACGGCATCGGAGTGCTGAGAAGTATTTCTGAGTCGGATTCAGATCCGAAAAAAAGAAGAAATGCACAAACTTGCAAAACAGGAGGAATTGTAGAAATGGTGAAAGGAAAAGAGGAAAAAGTCTCTTTTGTTCCGTAAGGAAAAGGATTGAGGACTCTATTCGGAGGATTTCGTGATTCAGTGCAGAACCAGCGGTGCTGAGTTAGTAAACATTCGTATAGCAATAATATTGGTGTCCTTATACATGTTATCGGTTCTGTAGATTTCGAAAATGTGGGTTGTAAGTTCGTTAATAAATATTTAAATAAATAAATAAATAAATAAATAAATAAATAAATAAATAAATAAATAAATAAATAAAATTAAAAAAAATAAAAATAAAAATAAAATAAAATAAAAAATATAAAATTTCTTATTCTTCTTATGTTTATAATCTACAAATTTACATTTTTAAACATACCTAAGCATAAGATCAAAATAAATCAGCAAACAAACTGCCCTCCTACCCCTTCTGTGATCTATTGATTCTATTGATCTATTGATCAAATGATCTATTGATCTATTGACCTATTGATATATATAGATCTATTGATTAAAGTTATATTTTTTTACTAAAATTGTCATGTTTTACATACCCTAAAACAGTAAATCAGTAAATCAGTAAATCAAACCACCCTCCCCATCCTCAACACCCAACCTGTGATCTCTTGATCCATTGATCTATTGATCTATTGATCTATTGATTCAAGTCATATTTTGTATAACATTATACAAAAACTTATGCATTTTTCATGTTAATAACCTTAAAAATTTACCGTTATTACATACCCTAATCAAAAATCAGAAATCATTAAATCAAACCACCCTTCCCTAAATCTACACACCCCACCTGTGATATATTGATCTATTGATTTATTGATTCAAGTCATATTTTGAATAACATAACACCAAACATTTATGCTTTTCATGTTTATACTTTAAAAAATTTAGTTTTTACATACCCTAAAGCAGTAAATCAGTAAATCTGTAAATCAGCAAATCAAACCACCCTCCCTATCCTATCCAACCCACCTGTGATCTACTGATCTAATGATCTATTGATTCAAGTCATATTTTGTATAAGATAACCCAAACCTTTATGCTTTTCATGTTTTTAACATGAAAAATTTACGTTTTTACATACTCTAAAGCAGGTAAACAGTAAATCATTAAATTAAAACCACTCTTCCCACCACCCACCCTTCACCACCCTCTACATTTACTCTATTGATCTATGATCTAATGATTCAAGCCATATTTTGTATAGCTGATACAAAAACCTTTATTTATTTTTGTTTTATTTGCTTCAAACTTTATGTTTTTACCAAAATTTTTATGCTTTTCGTTTTTATAACTTAAAAAATTAACGTTTTTACATACCCCAATAGCAGTAAATCAGTAGATCAGAAATCAAAATCACCGTTCCCTTACCGCCTCCCTTCTTCCACCTACCCATGATTTATTGATCTATTGTTTCAAGTCACAATTCGAGTATCATTTTGGAATAACATAAACATAAAAAACAATTCTTTATACACTGATCAATGAATATACGCTAAAGTAACAAAGTTTTTACATCAATAAAGCTAACG